>ML821114.1:86688-112608 GCA_009831015.1 Picea engelmannii | reverse complement strand
ATGTTAAGCCCTAATATTGGCTCATTACCACTTAATTGGGGCATATTATATTAGTAATGTTATTTTATTTATGTCAGCTTTAGGCCATTAGTTGTAATTTAGATTAGTAATGTTATTTTATTTGTGTCGGCTTTAGGCCATTAAACCTCCTAGTCTCCTATATATACCAAGGAGACATTTTCATTTTGAATCATCTTGGACTTGAAAATTTAAGTGGGGTAAAAGGAGTTTTCCCCCTCGAAGAGGCTTATTATCTAAAATTATCTCTTTTTCAAGGCGTTGAGTACTTTTCCTGAGGTTTTTCTATGCTATATTGATGTTTGGTTCTTAACATTCTTCATGTTCACTGTTCTTTTCACTTATAAATCCCGATACACAAAATTCCATATATCGGTCAAATCAATGATCCAGGTGCAATCTTGACTCAACGACTACGATTGTGTTGCGATATCGCATATCGCGATCTCAACATTGTTGCAGTGTGTTCTTGTCTCCTTGATATCGCGATTCGCGAAAATCCGATGTGGAGTATGATCAACGGTCCAGGTGCGATCTTGACTCAACGGCTACGATTGTGTCGCGATATCGCACATCGCGATCTCGACATTGCTGCAGTGTGTTCTTGTCTCCTTGATATCGCGATTCGCGAAACTCCAATGTGGAGTATGATCAATGGTCCAGGTGCGATCTTGACTCAACAGTTGCGATTGAATCGCAATATTGCGTTTCGCGATTTCGGAAGTCTCATTGTATTTGTTCACTTGCCATTCCATGTTGCGATTCCCGAAACTCTGACATGATCTAGAATCAACGGTCTAGATCATAGCCTGATCTGACGGCTCAAATTGAATCGCCATTTCGCATATCGCAAAATCAACACTCCTGAGGTCAAGTGACTTTGTCACTTCAAAGTTCCGATCCCTGATGTCGATGCGCCTCTTTCCAAGTGCTAGTCCTGCTGGCTATAGGCCTTGGCCCATATGACCGTCAACACATGACCTCGGTCAAACCTCTCATTGGGATTTCATCATTTTCGATGTCACCATGCACATGCCTATGGAATTCCCGATCCTCCGATCCCCGATTCTCCGATGAAGGAAATCAATGGTCCATATCTCATTCTTTCTTTAGCGGCTGCGATCAAATCGTGAAATCGCATATCGCAATTTCAGGGTTTTCGTTGTCAAGTTTATTGGACATTTCAAAGTCCCAATCCCCGATTCTCCGATGAAGCCTTCTGTCAAGCTTCTCCCGGTGGCGCCCAATCGGTGCCACGTTTATCTCCCTCGCAGCTTCTGTAGATCTGACGGCTGAAGGGTGTCTGCTTCCGATCTGTCGGCTCAGATCCTTTCTTTGACAAGGGTTGTAAACTACGGTCCAGATTCATTTTGGATTCAACGGTTACGATTAAACTGTGATCTTGTTGCAATCTAACTGATACAAACCCATCAATGACAACAACCATTCATTATCTGCAAATTTTCCATCAATGACAACAACTATCAACATGCATTCGCTGCTTGTTCAATGTTTTCCAACATACAGAAGATCAAGTTGCAGACATTTTCATAAAGTCTCTTACAGAAGCGAAGTTTTCCAAACTTTGATCTATGTTAGGAGTTCAGGAAGTTGTCATTAAGGGGGGATAGGCTCTAATGCCTCCTTCCTTCTCCTATTGTGTCATTATTGTAAATCCTTCAATCATATCCCAAGTTGTTCTTAAGGGGGGATGTTAGGATATTTAGACACTTAGGATTTAGTTAAGATCTACTTGTTCTAATATGTCGTTAGGTAAAAGTGTGTTTCTTAGTGTGTTTCTTTAGTATGCATTAGTATTCATTTGTAGTTAGGAAATCTGACGGTCACGATATGTTCTCGACATAGAGTGATCCGACGGCTCATACTCTCCTCGATCTTATCGACCATTGATATGTGGCTTAACATTCGATTGGTCCATGATATCTATTTAAAGAGCATGGAGGGTGATTTGTCGATGCTCGATTGTGAGAAAATCTCTTGTAAAATCTCTCTTTAATATTTTTCTTTGCATTAATAAACTGCTCCAAGTGGCCGCGTTGGCTGGGGCCGTGGATGTTTCCCCATAGGGGTTTTACCACATGAAAACATTAGTGTTTTGATCTTTCATCTGGTTATGTGAGTGGTTACTGAAGGTGTTCGTCCTCTATTGGAATACCTATGTTGTTGAACAATAATTACAACTAATGGACTAAAGATGACATAAATAAAATAACATTACTAATATAATATGCCCCAATTAAGGGGTAATGAGCTAATATTAGGGCTTAAAAATTTACCTCAATGACAAGTAATCAAGTGGTTTCTACCATTTTTGACATTAAAGCATCTATTCACATGGCTAGATTCATACCACATCAATATTGGGACGAAGACCCTGGGTTGAGCATTCACTCTATTATCTACTTTTCCCAGGATGTGAAGGAGATCTTTTGAGCACGTTGATATATATACTATCACATAGATCCACATTGTATTGGTTTGTGTCCATGTTTATCATCTTGTAGCTCCAATGTGTATTTCTCATGGCTACAATCAATTCATGTCATGGAGGTATGGATCCACAATGTATCTTTGGTGGCTATACCCTTAGTCAATATCGTAATGAATCTGCAATGTATTTATTGGTGGCCATACCTTAATTTCTTTGTTACCCAAGAATAGGTATGTCTGTTGTTGTAACCTAGGTCTGTACCCCTGTCTCTCCTCTCTCTTTTCCCTATGCCTTCATCAATTCTTCCTCTTCTGGTTGGTTAAGTTAGTTTCCAATTACTGAGTGACCTGGTTTTTATTTGTTTGAGTCTTTGCGCATTCATTTTTATGTTTTTCTAGAAGTATTAAATACATGTCGTATTTGGTTCATAATGCTTGTAATCACATTTTCCATTGATTGAGCTCATAGCAGGTTGACCAAGCCTTTTTATATGCACAGGAAACACTCATGGACAAAGGAAACAAATCAAAGAAGTCCATTTCAGGCTTAGAATTAAATCCAAGTAGACACGTCAAGCCTTCAAAGCTAGAGATCCAACAGTCGATGGAGATCAATGGCTCCTACACATTCAGAGTCTCAAACTTTCATGGGATTTAACAGGAATGACTCTGTGAATTCGACGCTTGGGCGTCCGAAATTTCCATTCACTCAAATATTTCGAAGTGTTGAATCCTCCGAAGTGTCAAAACCTCCAAATTTCCAAAGAACCTAAACCTTTGAATTGTCGAAGACCTGAAGCCTCCGAATAGATGAAGTCTCGAGAGCCTACCATGCCAATCTGGGCATGCACCACTATAGGAGATTTCAAATAACCAACATTCGAAACTCTCGAAGCCCAAACGTCCGAAGTGAACCTAGACCATCCATTGGCAAGGACACGTGGAAGCAAATCATCAACTTCGATGATTTTTCCTCCAAGATATTTCAAAGCACAAACATTTGAAACTTTTGAAGCCTGAATGTCTGAAGTGAATATGAACTATCGATCGACAAGGACACATGGAAGTAGATCATCCACTTCGGTGATTTTTCTTCTGGGAGATTTCAAAGCAAAAACATTCAAAACTCTCAAAGCCTGAACGTCTGAAGTGAATCTGGACCATCCATCGACAAGGACACATGGAAGCAGATCATCCACTTTGATGATTTTCCTTTGGGAGATTTCAAAGCACAAACATTCATAACTCCTAAAGCTCGAATGTCCGAAGTGAATCTGGACCATCCATCTCAAATCAACCAACACCGTCGATCCTTGCAACAGGTAAGGAAGGAATATTACTCGGATCGTAGATTGTGACACAATCAATGGATACAATTCATTGCAGGGACGTAAATTGCCCAGACGTTAATTTTCTAGAGCAGTTCTGCAATTGGAACCATGGTATTGTTGGAAGGGTACATGGAATCTTGTGGGGAATTGCGGGCACAAAGGAAGTGTGGACCCAAACCACTCTCGACAAATTCCACAATAATGTTCTTATATGAAATCAGGTCTCCACGTCACCTCCATATCACCTCCACTCATGCTTGTCACCTCCACTCCCCTCCACTTCATCTACATCCATGACGTCCACCTCCACACGTCCTGTCTTCCTATTGGACACCCACCCCCACATCTTCCCGTTCACAACCATTTCATCACAGATAAAGCGAGAATAAGGGTCAGTTATAGGCGATATGGAGCATGCTTAGCTTTTGAAATCCCAGACACATACAGATGGAGAGTTAATCCATAGTCATAGGTCGACACAGATTGGTTTCATAACACTTCAGCAGACTACCTCTTCCTCAAGAAGAGATTTTCTCATTCATTCTGTTGTCTCCAGTGGCCTCCAACAACTTGCAGGCATGCCAATGCTCAATGCAGAGCTCTATTTTATCACCTCGTGGCCTATTTTCTACCAATTCAGTTCCTCCAGTGCATGCATCAATTCTATCTCAAAGATAGTAGTAGTTTTTAGTTGATTTATTCCAACATTATCTTAGATTAGATACAAGAGGTATTCTATGTGTGATAAGAACCACTCTTCCTGATTAAGTCCAGTGTCCTAGTCGAGTTAATAATTTGTTTTATGAATAGTTACCTAAAATTAGGTCTCAGTCCCCTAAGGACGAGAACCTCTGCAACTCTGTTAAATAGAGGGTCTTTGAATGTTTTGAGGGTTGGATTTTTTGGGAAAGAATAACAATACATCAGACTGGTTGGACCCATTCTAGGCATGGATTAAATATCTCTACTTGGTGAACATAATATTTATGACAGTGTTTCATTCAAATCTTCATGTGATTTTTATATTATCTTGAATGCAGTTTTTGATTTGTGCAAATACATGTCATTTCCTTTCAACTATTGTGTAACTTGTCTTTATTGATATGCAACCTGTGAAAACAGCTAATTCTTGGTGAAGATTTGTTTTTATCGCAACCTGAAGCAATAATTGTGTCTTGATACATGTTTAATGTCTTGAAATGACATTTTAAGTATTGAACTTCTTGCAACAGATTATTCATTGAGTAGTTTGTTGTTTCCCTTTGTTTTCTATTATTTCACTGGTCTGTCATTAGTGTACTACTAGCCAAGGAGGACCCTCATCCATTTAATTTTTCCAACCCAACCTTTCTTTTTTCTTGATAGAATAACCCTCTGACCAACCAACAAAATGTTAAAAGAAACAATCATTCTAAATTGATAGCTGGCCTAGCTTTTCCCTTTAGCAATCAGGTGCATACCTTAGGACCAATATCTTCTGGCATCGTTTCCAGGGAACAGAGTAACAAAATATCTTTCCCTGGGAGAACGACAATGATCATATCTGATCTTTGATGGTGAACAAATACTAGAAACATTCAAACTACATATCATTTGCTTGGCAACTCCATGGTTAAAGAATCCAATGGCGACTCCACAGTTTTAATAAGTCATAGTTTTAGATGGAAGCCATCTTGGCTCAGAGGTTTTCTCCTTTAAATTTCTCTGTTGTTCATGGGTTTCCAAATGTTGTTCCTACTATATATGAGTGGGGTGGTTTTTTTCCCATATTTAGAGAACATAGAGATGACAACCTTGCTGAGAATTTGCTTGAGTTTCATGAACTCATGCATCAATAGGGAATAAATCATGAGGATGTACTAATGAAGATGTTCATGTACTTATTATAGGGATATGCTCGTGAGTGGTATCGATCCTTTTCCTCTGCTAGTATCTCTTCCCTAGAACAGTTCCATGCTACATTCAGTAAGCATTGTAAAAGGTTTTTTCTAGTTGATTTACTTTTTGAGAACTAATGTGAAGAATTTGAATCTCATATTCGACAGTTACTTATTAGTTCTTCTAGTAGTGAAAGTAAAGGGAACTTTTCCGTTGAGTAAGTGGAGGAATATTTGGTTACATATGAGTCTTATTATGATCCTTTTATTCAAAAGGATGATGTTGGGAATTACATTAATGATGAAATTGATGATAACAGGGCTTTGGATACATATTGAATTATTATAGGTGACTCAGATAGTCGTTTTTATGATACATCTGTTGTTCTATGTTCTCATAAATATTTGATTAATTGTGAGGAAAGTGATGTTGAAGGTCACGAGCATGTTTTTCCCCTTCCTTCTGAAATTGTTGAGCAACAGGAAATCTATAAGTATGAAGATGACATTCTAGAGATAGAACACGGACAAGACAACAATGAAGGAGATATACCCATTCATTTCAAAAAAAAAGATGAGTAGTATCAACTGTGTTTTGTTTCCCTTTATGGTTGTGAATCACATGACTTTCATGAGTTGTTTCAACGAGGACAAAAGCAACCCAGTCTTGTTTATAATGCAGATCTCACACAACAACAATTTTGTCCTCTCAACCAGTTGGAGGCTTTTCATGAGTTTCAAGATCCAATAGCGATATGGATGGATTATTATTTTTCCAAAATCCCAAAGGTTGAAAGTTTTACCGTGATCATCATTTGCAATTGTAAGTACCATATGCCTGCCAAAGTTTTGTCACATTCGATATATCCTCATTGGATTATTCTAAACATTTACCTACACATAGCTACGATTCTTAGTCAAATGTTTTCTTGGTTTCACTGGAAGTGGAATTACACATGATTGTGTTGGTTTTTAGCTGAATAGAGTAGGTAGTAGGAGAACAAGCTCGTAGTTCGAGCATCTAATTTTTAGTTTGCAGATTGTTTTTCATTATGTTGGTTTTCAGTTGCTTGTTTGAATAAGAGACTCCATAGCCCAACAAAGGAACTAGGGTTTAGTTTCATTTTCAAGTTTCAGTAAAGACTCCATATCCCAACGCATGCACTGGGGTTTAGTTGCATATTCAAGTTTCAGTAAAGACTCCATAGCCCAACGCAGGCACTGGGGTGTAGTCTCAGTTTTTAATTCAATAAAATGCATGGCCGAGGGATAGTAGTAAATACACAAGGATGGAAGATGGAAACAAAGGTAAGAAATGGAAGGTAAGAGAATTTATTTAATATCAAGGCACCAATCTACAATTCTTAGCATCTCACAGGGACAAGCTATCCCCAGTTGGAGCCAATGTTGTAACCTAGGTTTGCACCCCTGCCTCTCCTCTCTCTTTCCCCATGTCTTCATCAATTCTTCCTCTTTTGGTTGGTTAAGTCAGTTTCCCATTATTGAGTGACCTGGTTCTTATTAGTTTGAGTCTTTGTGCATTTCTATTTCTGTTTTTCTGGAAGGATTAAATACATGTCGTATTTGGTTCAAAATGATTGTCATCATGTTTTCCATTGATTGAGCTCATAGAAGGTCGACCAAGCCTTTTAATATGCACAGAAAATGCTTGTGGACAAAGGAAACAAATCAAAGAAGTCCATTTCAAGCTTAGAATTAAAGCCAAGTAGACAGGTCAAGACTTCAAAGATGGATATCCAACAGTTGATGCAAATCAATGGCTCCTACACATTTGGAGTCTCAAACTCGGATGGGATTTAATAGGAATGACTCCGTGACTTCGAAGGTTGGGCGTATGAACTCTCCATTCACTCAAATATTCCGAAGTGTCGAATCCTCTGAAGTGTCAAAACCTATGAATTGCTGAAGAACCGAAACCTATGACTTGTCAAACACCCGAAGCCTCTGAATAGCCAAAGAACTGAGGTCTTGAGAGCCTGCCACATCAATCTAGGCTTGTACCACTACGAGATATTTCAAGCACCATCATTCAAAACTCTCGAAGCCAGAATGACCGAAGTGAACTTGGACCATCCATATGTAAGGACAGGTGGAAGAAGATCATCCACTTCGACAATTTTTCCTCCAGAAGATTTCAAAGGAAAAACATTCAAAACTCCTAAAGCTTGAACATCTGAAATGAATATGGACCATCCATCGGCAAGGACACATGGAAGCAGATCATCCACTTCGACGATTTTTCTTCCAAGAGATTTCGAAGAACAAACATTGGAAACTATCGAAGCCCGAATGTCCAAAGTGAATTTGGACCATCCATCAGAAAGGCCATGTGGAATCATATCATCCACTTCGATGATTTTCCTTTAGGATATTTCAAATCACAAAAATTTGAAACTCCCAAAGTCCGAACGTCCGAAGTGAATCTGGACCATCCATCTAAAATAAACCAACACCGTTGATCCGTGTAGTAGTTAAGGAAGGAATATTACTTGGATCATAGATTGTGACACAATCGATGGCTACAATTCATTATAGGGACATAAACTTCCTGGATGTTAATTTTCTAGAGAGATCCCGCAATTGGAACCATAGTATTGTTGGAAGGGTATGTGGAAACTTGTAGGGAATTGTGGGCACAAAGACGGTGTGGACCCAAACCACTCTCGACAACTTTCGAAATCACATGCTTATATGACATCAGGTCTCCACATCACTTCCATCTCACCTCCACTCACGCCTGTCACCTCCACTCCCCTCCACTTCATCTACATCCACGATGTCCACCTCCACACGTCCTGTCTTCTTATTGGACACTCACCCCCATGTCTTCTTGTTCCCAGCCAGTTCATCACAAAGAAATCAAGAAGAAGGGTCTATTACATGAGAGATGGACTATGCTTAGCTTCTGAAAGATTATACACATACAGACAAAGAGTTAATCCTCAGTCACAGGTCGACACAGATTGGTTCTAGAACACTTCAGCAGACTACCTCTTCTTCAAGCAAAGATCTTATCATGTATCCAGTTGTCTCCAATGGCCTTCAACAACTCGTATGCATGCTAATGTTCAATGTAGAGTTGTGTTATATCACCCCGTTTCCTATTTTCTACCAATTCAGTTCCTCCAACGCATGCATAAGTTCTGTCTCAGAAACAGTAGTAGTTTTTAGTTGATTTATTCCAACATTGTCTTAGATTAGATACAAGAGTGGTATTATGTGTGTGATAAAAACTACTCTTGTTGATTAAGTCCAGTGTATTAGTCGAGTTAATATTTTTTTTTACAAACAATTACCTTAAATTAGGTCTCAGTCCCCTTAGGATGAGAACCTTTGAAACTCTGTTAAATAGAGGTTCATTGAATGTTTTGAGGGTTGGATTTTTTGGGAAAGAATATCAATACATCAGACTGGTTGGACCCATTCTAGGCATGGATTAAATATCTCTACCTAGTGAGCATACTCTTGATGACAATGTTTTGTTCAAATCTTCATGTGTTTTTTAATATCTTATCTTGAATGCAGTTTTTGATTTGTGCAAATTACATGTTATTTCCTTTCATCTATTGTGTAATTTTATTTATTGATATGAAACCTATGAATATAGCTAATGCTCAGTGAAGATTTGTTTTAATCACAACTTGAAGGATTAATTGTGTCTTGATACATGTTTAATGTCTTGAAATGATATTTTAAGTATTGAACTTCTTGCAACAGATTATTCATTGAGTAGTTTGATGTTTCCCTTTGTTTTCTATTATTTCACCGGTCTGTCATTAGTGTACCACCAGCTAAGGAGGACCCTCATCTGTTTCATTTTTCCAATCCAACATTGCCTTTGTCTTGATAGAATAACCCTCTGAACAACCAACAAAAAATTAAAAGAAACAATCATTCTAAACTGATAGGTGTCCTAGATTTTCCCTTTAGCAATCAGGTGCAGACCTTAGGACCAATACCTACCTTGGGCTTTAAACACATGATAAAATTTGTCTGAAGGTTATTTGGAGATTCTACTAGGTTCTCCAACTCCATACCCTTTCTTCAAAAAATCTACAAAGATTTTCGGTCATCATCTTTCATATTCTGACTTCACACTTTGGGGCGCAATCTATTACACGTCAAAATTCCTCACTTCAGTAATGTCACATTCTCATTATCTCAAGCGTCATAAATGTCACATTTTTCCTCTGCATATGCCGCATTGTGAATGACACCATGGAAACAATTGATACATCTTCTAGAACATGTTGGAAAGAGAAACCACATCATTTCACAGACCAAACAAAATGTTTTACCTTGATAATTGGTCATCTTCACGCATTTTTGGAGAATCAACTCTCCCCTGCTCATATGCAGGGAGCACTAACACTCTCTATCCATCTAGTAGGGAGCATTGCAGAGCTCTGTTGCCCATTTTGAGGGAGTTTCGATTGGTTGATATAATCATGGGAAGAAATTCCCCTTTTCTCTAAGGACAACTAGAGATGATTCGAGTTGATTTGGCTCGAATCCAAGCTTTAGGATACATCTAAGGGAGATGCCACAATTTATGGAGTCATATCCTCAACTTATCCCAAATATAACCAAGGTGGTTCATCCTTTCAAAGACTATAAAGAGAGGCATTCTCATGGTGAAGAGGGGGAGAATAATCAACAAAAGTATTGTCATTTTGATCCTGGATCTTTAGAGCAAGGGGTTGGACAAGGAGGACTTGGATAGGTTGTTGCAACTGCATCTACAAATTGTAAGTATATTTTTAATTTTTTCATTAATATATGCTTAGCCTATTTCCTTCAAGTTTGTGTATTATTACATATGCTTGTCTATTATGGATGAATTTGGTTTAAACTAATCTTGATAGAGTAGGAAGTAGTTTTTTCTTCATTGTCCATTGAATTGAAACTATTGTGTTATGCTAAGGAGATTGGAGATCAAGTTCAGACTGGATTAAGCAAGGACAAGCTTCGGAACAAAGTACATCATAATTTATTCCTCTCTTTCTTTTGATTATATTAACTACATTTAAATGGATGTTAGTGTCCACTTGCATATTTATGTCTTGGTAGTAGGGGTCTAGAATCCAATATGATATTCACTTGTCTGTAGGGGAATTTTCCTATAAAAACATCCAATAAGTAAAACTCCCTAAAAAGGTGAGGAAACCACCAATAATGCTAATGGAATCCAAGACACTGCATGAATCCCAATGTGTGAATAGATTTCTTACCTAAGCATAGAGGGGCTTCCACAGTGCAACATATTAGATATTATTTTTGGGATTAACTGCGTAGTGTAAGTCATTAATCTATGACCCATATCCATGAGTATCAGTCACAGATGACCAATAATTATCATGATTTGAATAGTCCACCTAGCACTCATTTCATAGGGTGATGCTCATAGGGGTGAATAAATGGGATTGAAACCAACAAAATGAATCACATAGCATCAATCATCACTTCCATGGCTTGCACCTGGTAAACAAGATTTCCCAGGTGGTCACCCATCCCAAGATGCCTCTGGCTCAAGCGTGCTTAACTATGGAGTTTACCCCACAATCAATCCCACTTAGCTTGCTATTGAATTTTCAAAACCTTAGCAAGTATTGTGCCTTATGAACTACCCAGTTAGAGCTCCCTTCACTCTTATTATTTAAGCATAGAGGGCCTTCCGCAGTGCAACATATTAGATATTATTTTCGGGATTAACTACGTACTTTAAGTCATTAATCTATGACCAATATCCATGAGTATTAGTTGCAACTGAACAATAATTCTCATGATTTGAATAGTCCACTTAGCACTCATTGCATTGGGTGATGCTCATAGGGGTGAAGAAATGGGATTGAAACCAACGAAATGAATCACATAGCATCAATCATCACTTCCGATGCTTGCACCTAGTAACCAGGACTTCCCAGGTGATCACCCATCCCAAGATGCCTCTAGCTCAAGCATGCTTAACTGTGGAGTTTTCCCCACAATCAATCCCACTTAGCTTGCTACCCCATTTTCAAAACCTTAGCAAGTATTGTGCCTTATGAACTACCTAGTTAGGGCTCCCTTCACTCTTATTATTTAAGCATAGAGGGGATTTTCCAATGCAACATATTAGATATCATTTTCGGGCTTAACTGCGTAGTGTAAGTCATTAATTTATTACCCATATCCATGAGTATTAGTCATAGTTGACCAATAATTCTCATGATTTGAATAGTCCACTTAACACTCATTTCATCGAGTGATTCCCACAGGGGTGAAGAAATGGGATTGAAACCAACGAAATGAATCACATAGAATCAATCATCACTTTCGGGGATTTCACCTAGTAACCAGGACTTCCCAGGTGGTCACCCATCCCAAGACGCCTCTGGCTCAAGCGTGCTTAACTGTGGAGTTTTCCCCACAAGAAATCCCACTTAGCTTGCTACCCCATTTGCAAAACCTTAGCAAGTATTGTGCCTTATGAAATACCTAGTTAGGGCTCCCTTCACTCTTATTATTTAAGCATAGAGGGCCTTCCGCAATGCAACATATTAGATATTATTTTCGGGATTAATTGCATAGTGTAAGTCATTAATCTATGACCCATATCCATGAGTTTTAGTCGCAACTGACCAATAATTCTCACGATTTGAATAGTCCACTTAGCACTCATTGCATTGGGTGATGCTCACAGGGGTGAAGAAATGGGATTGAAACCAAAAAAATGAATCACATAGCATCAATCATCTCTTTTGGGGCTTGCACCCAGTAACCAGGACTTCCTAGGTGGTCACCCATCCCAAGACACCTCCGACTCAAGCACGCTTAACTATGGAGTTTTCCCCACAATAAATCCCACTTAGCTTGCTACCCCATTTGAAAAACCTTAGTAAGTATTGTGCCTTATGAAGTACCCAGTTAGAGCTCCCTTCACTCTTATTATTTAAACATAGAGGGGCTTCTGTAGTGCAACATATTAGATATTATTTTCAGGATTAACTACGTAGTGTAAGGCATTAATATATGACCCATATCCATGAGTATTAGTCGCAACTGACCAATAATTCTCATGATTTGAATAGTCCACTTAACACTCATTGTAGTTAATCCCGAAAATAATATCTAATAGATTTCTTACCGTCGAACATAAGGGAAATCCCCTAGTCAATGACCAATGAGGAGTTGTCAACTACTGGGTTGAAGGTTACCTACCCATAATTAAAGTAGGACCAAGGTGCATGGTGGGACTACAACTTCATGTGATTCTGAGACACACTGAGAGTATGACTGACATGTAAAGTCAAGATTTTTGAGAAATGAGCAACACAGGCTTATATACTTCCTTTGAACCAAATCATGAGACAAAATGGATAACTCAAGAAACACAGAATTGATTATGAAACTTCATGATGTATAAGGAATCAACGAACTCTCCATAGGGACTGGAAGAATAACCAGTCAGAGGAGTAAACTCTAAGTAACAAGTTCAACTTCATAAGGTCATAATAAACCCAAAATTTTGATGATTATGGACTCAAAAGTTTGTTCTTTTTTCAAAGGAGACACGAATGCTTCCAATATAAGATAATATTATTTTCTCGTCCATCTTTTTTTGTTTTTTCATAAGCAAATTAATGTTATGATACAAGAGAGGAAACAAGTGTCGCGAGTAAGAAACTAGCTCCAAACATTGGAACATACTTATTCTCAATGCAAGGGAGTGAATGCAGGGCATGGACACTCAGGATAATGTTTCCTCTTAGGGTATAGGGTGTCAAGCTGCAAGGGATATAAAAAAGGCTCTGCTTGGCTAGTGATGTAAATGGTCGAGGTAATAGGATTATAGTGAGAAATTGGGAAACGACAATAGGATCAATACTGGAAGAAATATAATGGAATGAAATTACAACTTAAATCCAAAGAATGTTCTTTTTTAGTAAATTTAGTCCCCTAGGCCCCAAATAAAACAATACCCAGGAGAACTCTTCTAGCCACTAGTGACTAGATTATTCATTTTTTCGAAATTAGTCTACTTGGTGCATAAAAGGGTTAAACTTACACCAAATAGACTTCCTTTCAAATCCATTTAATGAGTTTGAAAGAGATAAGTTCACTCGAAAATATTTTCTCTTTTTTATAGAGTCGGAAAAGAGCTTAGCCAAGACTCAGTGGGAGTCCTATAGATATAGGTCAAAATGCTTATGAGTAATAAATGAGGTTTGAACGAAAAGTCATATTGGACTATAAGGGACTCCCAGTCCTATGGACAAATCTCTACATGGGCACCAAATGGCACAAAATTTCTAACTAGGGCACCCATGTTTGGTAAGCCTCTACCATTCAATAATGACACCTCAAGTAGAAGAAAGAAGGTTTTGTGTCGTTAATAAATGGGTTCATACCTAAGGAATATGGATCATAGTCATAGGATAATGAAAATATGCAAAATGGATTGACGACCTATCCTATATGCTGGTAAAATAAAATACCTTCCAAAGTCACGAACGAGCGAAATGACATTAGAAACCACAAAAATCCCTAGACAAAACCACAAACAATAACTCCTTCCATTGTACTATTAGTCCACTTGGTAAAAACATTAGAAAAAACTATGTAAAGTGGATAAAGTTTTTCTATTAATAGTAAAAATAACCAATTTTACCATACCATTTGAGTTTTTTACCCACATAGTGCATTTTGGACCAATTTTCCCACGATCTTCAAGTGTTGATTGCGGGAGCTACAAGTGACCGAATTGACAATCATCTGGACCAAGTAAGTACTCTTTCCCTCTTCATTTCTAGTGGTTTAAAAATTCAAATTAATAATCATGCTTTTAGTTTAAGTGGGTGAAACTTATGAATTAGGGTGTACGTGAGTTGTAGTTTAGCAGGTCACATATATGGAGAAATGTACACAGGAAAGGTAAATCCTTCCCGCGTATATGCAGCCCTACACATGACTATTTACATTGCAGCCCACATACAAGTCTGCAAACTAGTTTTTTAAAGAGTTAAACTCAAAAAAGGGTTTTCCTTTTGCAGGATGGTACTTGAATGGCTAGAGAGAGAGAGCATGAGGAAGTTGATGTTGCAGTGGAAAGAGATGCAGGGGCCCATATTTCTCTAAAACGATGTGGGTTTTACAAGTTTTGGGCTCTTAAAGGAATGAGGGCTCAAGTGAGATTTCTCCAAATTCTAGTAAAATTTTGGGATCCAAATACAGAGGCCTTCAATTTTGATGGGAAACCATTGATGATTGAAGTAGATGACATCTATTTTATTACAATATTGTCTTGTTGGGGTGAGGTGGTGAACCTCAAATCCCGGGGGGTTGGGGTGCTATGAACATAGAGGATTACATTGCCACCCACTGTGTTGCAGGCACATAAAAACTAGGGAGCCAAATCCCCATAAGGGTGATCGAGAACATGAGTTTGAATATTGTTGTTATCGTGATTACATAGATCACAGGTTTGACCTCATTGCACCAATCATCAAGTCCACTCATGTTTTATGAAATGGAGTGTTTACAACCCACAATTTATGATTGGTGCACCTCATTACTGGCTAACATGAAAATCTAGCTGACATACCGCAAACAAGGGAGGAAGAAGAACTTTGGCTTCACATCTATATTGTGTAGTTTTTTCTTTGAGTGGGTTCCAGGCTTGAGACCTAGAGTTGATATCATTCCACATGGATCGTGCAATCTAGCCATTTCATGGTGGACCGACGTTATTAGGTGCTTAGGAGGTGATAGGGTGCCAACCCCCTACAATGATGAGTTTTTTTTTCTAGTGGTGTCGACAGGTCATAGCCATAGATGACTACCCTTATTCTAGGATAAACTATAGAGGATATCCAAATATTCCATTTCCACCAGGCTCTTCCTATGATGATATAGGTATGAAACAATTTTTATACATATTTCATTTTTTTGTGTTTTTTCAAAATAGTAAAAAAAACGCAAATATTTTTGGATGGTATCAAGTATTGACAATTACTTTGTTACACAGATGTGGGTCTGCAATGACCATATGGATTCCCATGACATCGGTGGAAGAACTGGGGAGATGAGCCAGTGGGAGGAGATGCAGAGAGAGTGCTACAAAATGTGCAGGGGAACCTATCTCGTTTAACGCACATGATTCCTATGGTTCAAGTAGAGGATCTTACAGAGGATATGCAGTGGAAGGATCTCGCAAACATTGTAGTATTCTATCATGACATGCATATAGAATCACATGAATATATGCCATGGTCATTATATCTATCGGCCATATATGTATTTTGAGGGTGTGAGCCCCATTTTGTACTATGACACCATAGTTTTTGAAGAGATGAAATATTAAAACATTGGTCTTCAGCTTTACTTATATATTACAATGTGTACATTGATGGATATGTTTTCTTTACTTTAGTTATTTGACAAATTCCAATCTAAAACATAATTATCATATGCATCATATACATAATTAGAACTTCTAGATATGTGATTATAAGTAATAAAATCAAAGTGTCATTCCAAAATTCGTACCCATAGGAATCATTGAAGTAGAGTAGGGTTTCACACATGATAACTGTCGTTTAACTGACATACTACTAACTGGGATTCTAGGAAAACTTCTAAATACTAAACACCATGTGAAATGGCATCACATAAAATCTCTATAATGACGGTATACTCAACCACATTATTCGTTGATGGCCCTAGACAAATTCCATCTGAAGACACCAGTTGATCCTTGGGTGAGCAAACGACCCAAGTGATAGAATCCAAGTTTCATGTATGAAAAATGCATCGTCTGTGAATCCTAATAAAACTAAATATTTCGTTGACATATGCGAACCAAGGGAAATATCGATAAGCAATTCGATTGACAGAAAGGAAAAGATATATATACACTAAGATACACTAGTATACAAAGAGTCACACCCAAGCTTGAGGGCTCAAGAATAATATTTTTTAAGGTAGATCCCATTTATGGGCTCAGTCAACATATACCCTTAATTATCTTCCAACCCATATGCTCCTTTTTCCAAAACACATCGCAAGATATAAGGACTATGACACATGGGTTTAAACTTGCCTGCCACCAACGATCCTTTGGCTTGGTCATACATGAGTACCAATTCACCCTCAACATATTGCTAAGGACAAACAGACTTATCATACTGAACATTAAAACATAGTTTATTTTCTTCGATAGTCATAGACGCATATCAGTGATGCTCACCTAGATGCTCTAGGTGTACACGACGTTATTCAATATTGAAAGTGTCATGTAGGGGTTCAATTGCCATCTTGAGAGAATGGATCTCACATTCAATCAGGATAATCGACTACACACCATGTACTAATTGAAAAGGATAAGAACTGGTGGAAGTCTTAGACGAGGTTCATTATGCCCAAAGTGTAGGGTAAAGAATTAGATGTCAATCAGATTTACTCTAGCTAATAGTTTTTTGCAAAATGGTATTGAGAGACTTATTCACCACCTCTACTTGTCCATTTTCCTGGGGATACTAAGGGGAAGAATGATTGTTTTTAAACCCCAATGTTTATGCTAACTCCTTCATAATTTCATTCTGAAAGTGGCTTCCATGATCAGTGACAATCTCCTTTGGGATCCCGAATAATTTGGTTGAATATGAAAAATGTTGTTGTCTTACCATTAGATTTAACGGTAGGCATGGCCTCTTCCCACTTAGTAAAGTAATCCACTACCACGATAATATGTTGATTCCCCCTAGATGAATATGGGTTACAATCCATAAAATATACACCCCACTTGGTGAAGGGACCGACGGTAATGACTGGGTGAAGAGCAGCTAGATGCAAGTGCATTTTCCGAGCAACCACCTGGCAAGGGTGACACTTCTTGACTTCTTCAATGAAATATTTAAAAATTGATGACCAAAAATAACCAACTTGCTTTTGGGTTGTCACAAGACCATATAGATGACCATCACAAGCCCCATTGTGACAATCATTAAGTATCGACTCAGATTTCGAATGAGTCAAGCAATGACGCAAAATTTTATCTATGCCTTGATGATACAAAGTATCACTGATGATAAGGTAGTTTTTAGCTTGATTATGTATACATCATTGATCATCACTTTATATATGTTGAGATAGCTTCAAGATCTGAATATATATAAAAATTTCTCCATACCAGGGGTCCAAAGTCGAGATAAGGAGGATAAGTTCAACCGGGAACAAATCAACATGAATGACGTCCTCATCTAGTTGAGGGAAGTTTGATATTAACTCATAAAAAACAAGTGAATTCTTAGACTTTGTCGAAGAAAAGTTGAGATCAAACTCTTGCAGAATAATACTCCACTTATTGTATTTTCCCCCTATGATATGCCTAGTAAGGAGATATTGAAATGGATTGATTTCAGCAACCACGGTAGTTTTGCAGAGCAATATATAATTTCGTAATATCTATATTGCATATATGACAACTAAGGTTAGCTTCTCGACATGAGAGTACTTAATCTCAGGACCAATTAAATTTTGACTAATATAGTAGACAACATGCTAATGGAACTCATCATCTTCCTAAACAAAAACCATACCAATCGTCCCTTCGGACACGACGATATACAACAAATAGTATCTACTATAGTCAGGAGGCTTCATCAAAGGTTTCGATACCAAGTCTTTTGAAAGGGCATCGAAGGATTCCTGGGCTCTCTCATCTCATATAACTGGAGTATCCTTATTCAAAAGATGCACAAAACCCTTATTTATATTGGAATAGTTCAATATGAACCAATGCAATAATTTATCCTTCCCCTCTAAACCTTGAAGTTGTATTATGTTACATGAGGGAGGAAATCAAAGTATTTCCTCAACCTTTATAGGATCCACCATGATCCCATGCTCAGAGACTAAGAACTCTAAGAGACGGCCAGACCTACCACAAAATATGCACTTGTGAGGGTTTAAATAGATGCGATAATAAGGACATCTCTCAATAACTAGTCGAAGGTGAGTGGAATGATCTACTCTTTTGCGAGAGTGAGAAACAGGATCGTCAAGGTAAGCCTCGACAATGTGCTTGAAATCGTGAAAATCAAAGGTCATGGCACGTTGGAAGGTTTCTCCAATGTTTTTAAGGCCAAAAGGGATTTTTCGGTATGAAAAAGTACCCCAAGGACAAATAAATGTCGTCTTATGTTGATCCTCGTGTTTGATTTGAATTTGATTATATCCTGAAAATTCATCAATAAAAGAAAAACTTTGCTTCTTGCACACTCATCAAGAATTTGATCAATGAAAGGTGTCAAGACGTTGTCTTTAGGACAAGCCTTGTTCAAGTCTCAAAAATCCATACAAACACAAATGGTTCCTTGTTTCTTATTCACAAGAACGAGATTGGACATCCATTCGGTCAAAGGAACCGGGTAGATGAAACCAACATTGAGTAACTTATCCACTTCTTCCTGAATAGCAAGGCCCTTCCTAGGATTAATATCTCTAAGGAGATGTCGAACAGGTTTACCACCCAGATAATTCTTGATGTCATGTTCGAAAATACTAGGGTTGATTCCTGGCATCTGTTCATATGACCAAGCAAATACATCATGAAACTCCTTGAAGAGATCGGTGTAGAACTGAATTTCTTCAGGTGAACAATCTACACCGATATATACATTTTCAATTTTGCCAGGAATTCGAGAGATGTCGATCGGAACAGTAAGACAAATATTCACCATGTTTCCTCCTGCATAAACAACATGTGTATCTAGAGAAACCACAACGTGACCGACCATATCACTCAAGGTAGATCTAAATTCGTCATGATTGATCCTAACAAGTTTTGGGAGGAACTAAGAGTGATGATGCATATCATCCCATGGCCTATTAGCACCATTCATGGCCTCTAAGATGGATTCATATGAAGGTAAAGTATCATCAAGGAAATCATGTGAACAATATGATTGAGTGGCCCATATAGGCTCTAGAACATGATCCTCCTCGTCTATCTACGAGGAGACAGGATCTAGGTCAATAGCAGTGTTAAGACAAGATTGATACACAACCTTTGTTGTTGATAGTGGAATTACCTTTCCAATGTATGACTGATCTTCTCCTGATAGAGTCAGGGAAGGTAGGGTCCAAGGGTCATTAAAATACAAAGTATGAAAAGGAATGAACCTCATTGATGATGAAGATTCATTGGAAATGGTACAAATGTGGTGAACTGGTGTCGTGAAATCAAAGGTACCCATAAGAGAGGAATACATTTCGACACCAATATCCTCAGTTGTCGACTGAGAATGATCAATCACTAGGATTGAAGTTCCAAATAATACATTAGGACTAGCACGTGTAAAGGAAAATTGATCTATCGTCACTATTTTCCCCTCATGAGGAAAGAATAAAGTGCAAAAAATGGATGACATGACTGTAGTCATGGAATAAGTCCAATTAATCCCTAGAAATAAATTATATTCAAGCGATGCATCAACCTCCACTGACTTTCCACCTAATTGGACCAGGAAAGAAGAAATAATATCATGGGGTCGAAAATAACGACCATCAAATGCGGTCAAAATGGTCATAGATTGGGAGATACTCCGAGAACCAATGGATTTCCAATAGGTTAGGGACATCACGCACGTTGCAACGCCTTGATCAATAATAATACATTTGATTGTATACTTCGATTAATCCACATGGATATGAAAGGACACATGGTAAGGAAAGCGAGGATGAACATCCATGACATCAAACTTGATAACCTTTGAGCCACATGGGTCTATAGCTCCTATCACAGAGAATAGGGTATTCCTCTATGAAGGGCACATTTGGAGCACCTCCAAAGTCAACATCGCACAAGGTGTTTGAACCAGATCTTTGAAAATCGAATAGTTTTGGGCAGATTTGGCATTAGGATTGTGGGAATAGTGTTTTAGTAATCATTTCAGAATATGAGGTGGGGGCTCTGGATTCTCGATCTGCAAGGGTGTTTCTAGAGGAGGGAAAGGCTCTGGACCTAGAGCATTCTGTGAAGAATTGTAACCATGAGATTGATTGGCTACATTAATCTATGACTTGACCATATTAACACATAGATGGTCACCTTCATGCACCGAGTGATTTTGATTCTCATTAGACACATTTATGGTATTGGAAGAGCTTGAATCTATGTGTTGATTATGCAGAAATAAATTATTCAACATAGCAGGGTGTTAAGATAAGAGCCACAAGGATTCCTCAAGTTTAGGGCATAAGTGGGTAAGGTGATCACCTTTACAAATTTTACAGGGAAACTTCACATTCCACTTTTCTTTCTTTCCCTTGCCAACATTAACACTCAATCTATCATTGTTGATGTCATCCTTGCGTTTATTATTATTATTTCTCCTAACCTTATGATTCCTACCATGTCCTTTCTTTCTACTCACTACTACTTGTTGGTTACCATTTGAGTTGGTCGATGACTATATAGAATGCACATACGTCGAATAAGTGGGAGTGGAGAATGAAGACGAAGCTACAAACTGGCTTAGAGACAAATCCTTCAACTGGTTCTTCACCAAGTCTACAAAATTATAATTTGCAGAGCCTATAATGACATCGACATGAGGCCTAGGATTTTGTCTCGGGTCATGATTTTACCTCGGTGCATCAAGAATAATTTCATACAATATCCCAGACTCAACATATATGAGGTCTATTTTCTGATATTTGAAGATAGATTCTTCCTTAGATGTTACCCCAGATGTAGAAACATCCTTCGAAATATAAGGCAATAAGGATTTCAAGAACCATTCCAATAGAAACTCGGGAGGAATGTAGGCTTTAATCAACCTCTTATGTTTGCGCCACTCTTGGATATGGTATGATATATGTGTGGATTTTTTTACACATTATTCTCATCACCCCCATGATTGTTAATGATGTACACATATACTTTGTCTTTAGAAGGATCAATAGCCTTAATCCCTGAAGAAGAATGAAGATACATTTTCACAGAGAGATGAAATTATCTTTTCCTTTATGAAAAATCTTGTAAAGAAGGATCGTCACTCCTTTCTCAGTGTTAAGGGTGTGATGATATAGGATCAAGGTAGGCTGAACCATAGTGGCCTGCAACGTTGTTGTATTTTTCTCAGTGTTAAGGGTGTGGATATCGTCTATACGAAAAAAAAGAGAATCTTCTCAGCGTTTCTAGAATAGAATCTTCGAGGGTGAGGTGGGCTCCGATCAGTTTGGATCTAAGTCACATCTCTTTTCTCATGGAATCATCATAAACTCCTCATCCTATCCTTTTCATATTATAAAAGGAGAGGATTTCTCATGGGAAAGCTATTTTTTGGAGCTTGGTGAGCTAGCTTGGAGTTAGAGTTTTTGGAGCTTGGTTAGTTGGTGTGAAGAGCTTGGAGAATAGATTGTTTGGGTCAACTTATGAGATATTAGTCTAGAAAATATTTTGGATTAGCTTCAACTATAGCTAGTTCATATGGAGTGTTTGGGCCTATGTTGTCTTTGAGCTTCAGTTTATCAAGTTGAAATCATAAGTAACTATCATATCTATAGTCCCAGGATCCTTGGAGCTAAAGTGTGTGGGAAGCAAGGAACTGTTGGAAGGGACCCTATGTTACACATTATTTTCATCATCCCTATGACCGTTAATAATGTAAACCTATCATTTGTATTTAGAAGGATAAATTCCCTGGATTCCTGAAGAAAGAAAGGAGAAGAACTTTCCCTGAGAGAAGAAGTTGTATTTTCCTTTGTAAAAACCCTATTTTGGAGGATTTCCACAGGTTGCTCTATACACAAAGTGAAAAATTCTTGGTTTCTGCAGTTTGCACTATATCTAGGGTGAGGAAATTCCTATTTTCTGCAGGCTGCACTATAGCTAGGGTGAGGAAATTCTTGGTTTCCACAGGATGCACTATAGCTAGGGTGAGGATATTCCTTGTTTTCGCAGGCTGCACTATAGCTAGGGTGTAGAAATTCCTGTACATGGGAAAAACAAGCATCTTCTCGAAGCTTCTAGAAGGAGAAGCTTCTATGGTGAGGTGGCCTCCAAACAATTTGGATCTTACTCTCTTTCATGATTTAGTGGGATCATCCTAACCTCCTCACCTTATCCTCTTCAACTTATAAAAGGAGAGGAGCCCTCATGGAGAAAGTTAGTTGAATTTAGCTTGAGATTGTTAGCTTGGTTAGATTGTCTTTGACCTTTTCTTTGTCAAGATAGATTTTGAGTAGCTATCAGATCCATGGTCTTAGAATCCTTGGAGTAAGAAGTGTGTGGGAAGAAAGGAATCATTGGAAGGAACCTAACAACATCAAGGCATCTAGTTGTATCTTTCTTCCATATTATATAATATAGTGGCATGTTTCTTTCCCATAAAATCATTCTCATTTTATTGCATGAATACTTGATCACATGCATAGGTTTTCATTGAATATATTATTGTTTCTTTCACTTTGGTTGGTTTGTGTATCATTGCAGGATCAATATCACAAGAGCACTGGATCGAAGGAGGGACAACAAAGACATAAGGAAGTGATATTTAAGGGATGTCACTCATCCTTTCTTTGACAATAGATTCTATGATTAGAGCCTATGGAAAGAACCATGTTTTGTCTTGTTTTGTTCTAGATCCAGGTGGATCTAGGGATATTAGTTTATGTCCTCATTTACTGATTTATCCTACAACAAAATTGGCGACTCCACTAGGGAATGAAATGTTTTCCTAGTTTTCCTCTTTTCTTGCTTTGATTGTTTGGTTTCTATTTTTTGAGTCACTGGGAGATCCATCTTGACTCTCTCATTATTACACTTCATTGGAAAACCTTCTTAATTTTATTTTTTTCCATTTTTATTTGATTTCGACACCTTGTTTTGAGGGACAGTGCGACGACTTAGGATTTATGCACCCTACTTGTTTAGACCAATGTAGAAACTCTGAACCCTACCCATACCTTGTTAATATTATGGTAGTTGTGGGAGGTATTTACCCCATGTGTGAACCTGACGAGAATAAAAGACTGAGGAAAGCAAGAGAAACCCTAATGAGTTGGCTAATAACCCTAGAAGCCTTGTTGGCTCAAGAAGATAATTTATATTAGGCTATTAGCCTCCAAGAGAAGAAGTTGGATAGAATTAATAATAATATACTGAACATACACATACCCAGAAGGAGAAGTCGGCCCCAACAAAATGGCAGGATTACTATAAATACAGGGTGCCAGTTCTCATTTGACAGCATCTCAGGACTGCAGTTTTCCTAGTTGGTGTGCACTGCAGTTGCAGTTGGTACGCAGGTTTGGAGGAGGGTTGCAGGTGCAGCTGCAGCAACAACTAGTTTTAGTATTGGCTTGGATGTCTCTTGGCTAGGGTTTGGAACATCTGATCAGTATTTTGTGATGCGCTATCCTTGGGGATTGATGCACTACTCTTTGTTTGGCTATCTAGCCTAGGGTTTGCTTCTGGAGGAATTCTCAGTCAAGGTTAAGGTGCTCGGAGGGAGGCTTCGGCATGTGGTTGGGTGACGAGGGTATCGTCAATGGTAAAATGAGCACACCATATTCTATATTCTAATAGGTTATGGCCCCACACCCCTTCAGTCAGCCTAAAATGATGGAAGGAAACATAACCGCTAGACATTGAGCTCGTTGAGGAACTGTCGCTAGGGTTACTAGCAAGAGCAGCTTCCAAAAGCACTGCAGCTAGGGTTACCAGTAGAAGCAGTTGCAGAAACCCTAAACCTCTTGTCGAGGCACCTTAAGTGATGAGATTGACCTAATCTCCGGATAGATCAGTGCACCCTAGCCCAACGCATCTCCTGGTACTCTTAGAAGTCCAAGACGTGAAGTTTGGATTTTGGTCAAATCTAGGGTTTGACCAAGTCAAGCAAGCCATGATGAACTCTATGAAGTCTGAGAACAAGCTAGAAGGAGCCTCCAACTTCAGAGCATGGAAGACAAGGATTGACCTCATCCTTGCTAAGAATAAAGTGTTGGACATTGTGAAAGGAAAGATCATGAAGCCAGAGTTTATAGAAGGAGAAGAGAAGGAACTGCAAAACGTTGCAGCTATGGAGAAGTTCAAAGATGTTGACATCAATGCCATGAGTATCATAGTGGATTCCATAAAATACCACCTGATACCCTACATCTCCCATCTTGACTCATCAAAGAAGAAGTACGATGCCCTAACAAATATCTTCTCAGTTAGAAATATTGGACAAGGTATGAGTCTGAAGAATGAGCTCCATGACATGAAGATGAATGATGACGACAGCATAACATCATACTTTGTAAGGATCTCCCAGCTAAGAGATCAACTATAAGCTATTGAAGATATCACTTCATAAAATGAATTGGTGAACATAGTACACAATGGTCTTCCCAAGACATGGGATGCATTTGCCGCAAGCATGAACACAAGGAAGGAATACTAGACATTTGAAGAACTTTGGACTTGCTGTGCTCAAGAAGAATCAAGGATCAATGCAAAAGAGAAACCTCAAAAGAAATACGATGATCAAGCCTTCACAACAAGATTCAAGAACTTTAGGGACAAAAGAAAGTTTGGTTCAAGGAAGAAGCCAAATCAAAAGAAAGACATTTCAGAAATACAATGCTTCAACTGTTAGAAGTACAGTCACTACAGGAATTAGTGTCCCAAACTAAAGAAAAGGAAGGAGAAACATGAAGCATCGATTGCCGAAGAAAATGAACCTGCAAAGAAGACTAAGTAGGATGTAAGAGACTTCTTCTACTAAAAGGTAACAACACTCTTCTTACTCTCTTATACATATCTTGCTTGCATCATCTCTGTACATATCCTGTATATCTATCTCTCGGAAGATAATGTGTTCCAAAAAGAACTATACCTATGAAAGAACAACAAGACAAGGATGAAATACAAATCATGTGGAAGACATTACAAGATAAGACCAAAATCATAAATCAATCTTGAAGAGACTTCGAAAAAGTAAAGGCAGAAAAAAGTCAACAATCGAGAGGAAACCAAAAAAAGACTTATGACATTTTGTAGAAGACAACAAGACGGAAGCGTGGACTATGTTAGACAAGAGAACCTACCATATATTGCAGAAGACAATAAGAATAAAAATGGAAGCATGGACTCTATCAGACGGAGGGAGCCGATTATATGCACTCTTACATGAAGCAAGGATTAGGAGGGAGCTAATCCTATGATCCATTGAAGATGACGAAATGTATAT
>ML821114.1:61059-86345 GCA_009831015.1 Picea engelmannii | reverse complement strand
AACTCAACCGCAGAAGAAGACCTTTTCAAAGAGAAGCCTTAAAGCATTCCTGGTTGTCCATCCAGATCCATGATCCTATGATGAAAGGTAGAAGTGGAATCTCTAGAGCATGGAATCCATAAGAAACTCCATGGACCCAAGAGATAAAGAAAAACATGAAGAAGAACATGAATATTCCAAGAAAGAAGAACCAGAAGAACCAGTCATTCTATCACAAGATTACTAGCCTGATATGAACTCACTAAAAGCAATCAAGCAGAAGAAATGAAAGTCGTGATGAAGAACAGTGTACGGAAGACTTATGAATGAAAGCATTGTGAGATCCAGAACCAGAGGTTCTCTCAGATGAAGGGAGAATACTATGATGATTGATTGTTCCAGTACACCAAACTTATCTCTATATAAGTCATTATAATATCCGCAACATCCATGGGTCAGAATTCTACATCAGATGAATGCAAAGAATGTTCTCCAGAGAAATTGAGTAAAGAGAGTATGCAGAGCAATCTCAAGATTTTGAAGCATACCAGAAAGATACTCCTGTATGCAGATAAGAAGAAGACAACTTGGTGGAGAACCTCCAGTGCACAGCAGAAGCATGGTGAAGATTTCCTATAACATCAAGATGACTATTCAGAAGATCATATCTCATGATGATAGAAGAAGTGCCACATGGATATGTTCTAGTTCTCCAACTATGATATAATCTATTTTTCACATCTACAAGAAACCTTCATAGTGTTCCAGACTACAGTACAAGAATTACATTATCCATGATGAAGTCCAGAAAGGAGAAAGTGATTCTCCAATATATATCTCCACATATGAGGAGATAAGCATACATTTTGGTAAAGCCCATATTCAAGATGAAAGAACTTGCATACTCAAGATAGAGCTCGTGGAAATAACTCTATTAATTGGAAGGGGAGACTCTCCAAGATAGAAGAAGGTACACAAACATTTATTTTTGGGATTGAAATAACTCTCCAGTTAGGAGGGAGCATTTATCTTTGTAAAAGTCCAGATTGGACAGATGATTTCCTATTCGGAAAGTGGAATGAGATTTCTGATGGACAGTGGCTTCCCATTGTAGTTAACATGGGAAGCAGACTGATTGTTGATGTATCATAGACAGTGAGTTCCCATTATGGGAAGTGGTCTAGGACAGTCATTCTTTTTGGCAGTAACTCTATGTAGTGGTCAAGTAGAATGGTCTGCCTCGTCGGGCAGTCATTCTTTCGAAGTTCACAGTTGTGAGCAGTTTCGAAGAATTTTCTGTTTTGGAGGTTGATGCAGGACATATATTCCTTGAGGGCAGACTCATTCTTTCTAGGATACACTTTTTTTAGTGTCAGAGGAATGGAATAGGGTGGGGAATGGTCTGGACAGTTACTCCTTGAGGGAAGACTCATTCTCTCCAAGCTACACCTTGTTTGGTGTCGGAGGAATGGCCCAGGGTGGGGAGTAGTCCAGGCTCAGTAATTAGGGACAATTATTCCTTGAGGGAAGACTCATTCTCTCCAGATTACACTTTGTTTAGTGTCAGAAGAATGGCCCAGGGTGGGGAATAGTCCAGGACAATCATTCCTTAGGGAAGACTCATTCCCTCCAGGTTACACTTTGTTTAGTGTCAGAGGAATGGCCCAGGGTAAGGAATGGTCCAAGCATTTCTTGAGGGCAGACTCATTATCTCCAGGTTACACTTTGTTTAGTGTCGGAAGAATGGCCCAAGGTGGGAAATGATCCAGGTTCAGAAATTAGAAGAAATCCTTCTTCCTTGGTTGAGAAGAATGGGACAGATAGCCTATTATTGATATTCTATGTTGAGGGAAGACATTCTTTCAGACCTCACAGATGTGAGTGAAAGATTGGCCCAGATGATTATTATTGATGTTATATATTGAGGGCAAACATTCTTTCAGATCTCACAGACGTGAGTGAAATATTGGACCAAATGATCATTGTTGATATTCTATACTGAGGTCAGACACTCTTTCATATCTCACAGACGTGAGTGAAAGATTGGCCTAGTTGATTCAGTTTTTATGATAACATTTTTTCTATGCAGATGAAGACTACTGTGGTGGCAGACATTCTTTCAGATCTCACAGACGTGAGTGAAAGATTGGCCCAGATGATACCGTTTTTATCATAACATTATTTTTATGCAGGATGCTCTCAGATGTTTGTTATGAAGAATATATGATAGTAGATGAGGACTACTGTGGTGAATGTGTTTCACTGCTCGCAACTATACGTTGTTGATCAAGTACTTGTGTGTTACTTGATGTGGTAGTTAACCACTGAATTGTAGTTGTGTACTACTATGAATAGACACATGTGTCTTCTATCCTTGTTCTAATTGCCTTGAAGACTATCAACAGATTATTGGAGATGATCATTCAGATGAATGATGAACAGAGATTTTCAGATGGAAAACAGTTCAGAGCTTTTTACTCCTCTTGTATCACTCCATGGTGAGAGTGACTTATCCAGCATCATATCTAAATACTCAGATGAAGTATGGTTTTGAGAGATATGCAGTTGATGGTGATGGTGATGCTCATGATCTAGTCATGAAATAGTCTAGATGACTATATTGATGCTACTGGGTAAATGGTATGTTTTGTGCTCAAGTCCATTACCCGTAAATACCTCTCTAGCTAGGAGGGAGTGTTAATATTATGGTAGCTGCGAGAGGTATTTACCCCATGTGTGAGCCTAACGAGAATAGAAGACTATGGAAAGCAAGAGAAACCCTAATGAGTTGGCTAATAACCCTAGAATCCTTGTCGGCTCAAGAAGATAATTTATATTAGGCTATTATCCTCCAAGAGAAGAAGTCGGCCAGAATTAATAATAATATACTGAACAGACACATACCCAGAAGGAGAATTCGGCCCCAGCAAACTAGCAGGATTATTATAAATATAGGGTGCCAGTTCTCATTTGACAGCATCTCAGGACTGCAGTTTTCCCAATTGGTGCGCACTGCAGTTGCGGTTGGTGCGCAGGTTTGGAGGAGGGTTGCAGGTGCAGCTGTAGCAACAACTAGTTTCAGTATTGGCTTGGATATCTCTTGGCTAGGGTTTGGAACATCTAATCAGTCTTTTGTGATGCGCTATCCTTGGGGATTGATGCACTACTCTTTGTTTGGCTATCTAGCCTAGGGTTTGCTTCCGGAGGAATTCTCAGTCAAGGTTAAGGTGCTCGGAGGGAGGCTTCGGCCTGTGGTTGGGTGACGAGGGTATCATCAATGGTAAAATGAGCACACAATATTCTATATTCTAACATACTCGGCCTGCGAAAATCAATGATTTCCTCACTTTTAGTCTACAAACTGCGGAAATTGTGAAAATTTTGATTTTTGATGGTTTCTCCTTACCCAGACCTTGGATTTGGTTTTGGGGTGAATTTTTGGGTTTGATGATGATATTTTTACAGTCTGCTTGACAAATTTGAAACTTCTTTTTGCCATCCTTGCCTCATTATTGCTTTTTTTTTTCTTTTGAAATATTTGGTCTCTTGCTTTGAGTGTCTTTCAGTTACAAACCATTGTTTTTCTTTAGAATTGTTCAGTGAAAGAAGACTTTTTTTTATGAATAAATCGTGGTAAAAGAGAAACTTAGTTTGGGTTGTTTTTGTTTTGAAGTGATTTGCTATTGGTTTTAGTGTCTCTTTGAAACAAAAAATCTAATTTCTTGGTTTACATTAGATTGGGGGCATCCTTGCAATTGAAGTAGTGAAATTGCATGATTCTTGGAATTTTTTGGTTCTGGGGGGCCATGAGTTGTGTATTGGTGTATATTCTATTTTTCTCATTTCTTGAAGATATTGATATTGATGAGTTTTAAAATTTTGGGACATTGGGCATATGGGAATGATAAACGTTTTCTCCTTCTCGTAGCATAGCTTTCATCGAAATGAAAATATTGCATCTTCATCTCTTTGCATTACTTTCAAGTTGGTCAAAACAACATATTGTCCATGCCATTTTCCTCTTGACTAACAACAACCATAAAATAAAGTGCTTATAAAAATTGATTAGACATTTTTATATTTTCTTGTAGAAAACCTACATTGGATTAGTTGTAGGGATTTGGAATAGGTGTGAAAGATAACTTTCCAAAGCTACAAACAAACATAGAATCTTGAGTTAGGGAGAGATAAATCCACTTATTACATTTTTTCCTAAGAAGCCCTTCTAACACAAGGGTCAATCATGAGGTTTCATTAAGACTAGTAGAGTTACTCACCCTGCTTTGTTGGTCTTGGTGTAGAGATTGCATGTATTTTGGGGGTTTCTTTAAGGTATACCCACAATGATGAGTGGAAGTGTTTCAAGTTGATTTTGGGCTAGACACCCAGCCTTTGTGTGTGGATTGAACTGTCGACTATTTCCCCAGGAATTACTGTAGTAATTGGTAACATTAGTGGCCTATCTCTTTAGGGTCATTACACGAGGTGACTATGGAGGGGCAAGTCTTCATGCTACTTGGAATTGACGTTGGCCAAACTCACTCAGGCTCCTTGGAGGGTATACCCACAATTATGTGCGGGAGCTTACACCAGGGTGTAAGTCTGTTAAGCAGGTCATCAACATAATTTTTCCACCCACTCTATCTCAGCCCCTTCTTACTTTGTTCCCACGACATTGGATTTAATCACCAACTAGTGTGCTCATTGTGAGAAGGTTTTGTTTGCTTGCTTGCTTACTAGATTTTTAACCTGTGTTGTTTGTTTTCCCTAGTGGACTCTAGGTTGGATTTTTGTTTTTAATGGTGTCAATTCCTAAAATGACCGATGAAGGAACCTATGCTCCAGTGGAACCTTTTGTTTTTCCTTGTTATAGAAACATTGGTCCTCCTCACATCGCTACTTTGATACTTCCAGGTCTCACAATTGGATTATCGGTATGGTTTTTTTCCACTCAGGTAGTCCTAAATGCAGTTAGTGCTTCATTTGTAAGAACTTCCCCCCAAGAACATCAACCTCATGTTGATCCTTCACCTTCTTCACTAGTAATATCTTCTTCTCCTTCTTCACTTGCAAGGTCCTCTTCCATTTCATATTCTTCGCCAAGTGAAATCTCTAAAGATAGTAACCCGGTGGATAAGAAGAAGAAGAAAAGGAAGAGTAAGAAGAAGAAAAATACATAAGGATATACACCTCCAACCACTGCTAAATGTGTTGGAAAGAAACCAGTTACTGTTAATTGTGATGGGAATGTTGATAATACCAAGATCACCCAAACAACCCATAAACCCAGGTACCCTTGCAGGCTTTGTAAGGGTAGTCATCTTCTTAAGGATTTCCCTGGTCTATCCAAGGTTATAGAAGTGTGGTCTACACACCCTTGCCAACCCATGTCGTCATCCTCTGAACAACATGTTGATGACCTCCCGTCAACTAGTCAAAATACCCTTGGGAAGAAGAAAATTAGAGTCAAGTTTCCTTGTAGGTTATGCGGAGGGAGCCATCAAACTCACCTTTTCCCTCATATGGACGAAGCCTTGAAATTACTGGAAGACATGACTGTTTCACCACCTCAACTTCCAGATTCTTATCACAAGCTTACTCTTGACCCACATGTATTTGATGGAATAATCAACCCATCCCCTTCATTGGTCAGTCTGATTGATCTTGTTGTCAATCCGTTCATGTCCTTAGTTGAACCAGTTGACCAAGTGGTCAATCTGATCCCATCCTCGATCGATCCCACTCTCCTGTTCGAGAGTGAAACCCAAGCGGTTGATCTGATCCCATCCTCGGTCAATCCCACTCTCCCGTTAGAGAATGAAACTCAAACAGTCGATCTGTTTCCACCCGTCAACCCCATTCTCCCCTTGGAGAATGCAACCCAAGTGGTCGATTTGATTTCATTATTATTTGAACCTACTCTCTCGCTTGAGAGTAAACCCGATATTGATACAAACTCTCCCATGCTGGGGGGTATTCCTCCTCCCATGGAACCCCCTCCAATTAATGAGGCCATCCATTTTAATTGGGGTGCGCTAACTAGACCTCATCTTCCCTCTCAAATTCCTTTCCAGATTACAGTACAGGTTTGTGGTCAGGAAATTCCTCAGACGTTGATAGATGAAGGTGCGTCTATTAGTATTTTGTCCTCTATTGCTTGGAAATATTTGGGTTGTCCTCAGCTCGTGCCAATTATGTAGAATATGTCAGCTTTTAACAGAAGAACCAGTCAACCTTTAGGGACCCTTCCTCAGTTTCCTCTAACTTTGGGTGGGAAAACTATCTTTATTGACGTTATGGTAGTATAAGACCCATTGGATTTGTCTTTACTCCTTGGGTGGGATTATGTCTATGCCATGAAAGCTATTGTGTCCACTCTTTTTCATGTGATATATTTCCCTCACGATGGAATAATTGTGACTATTTATCAACTTTCATTTATCGGTCCTGATTGGATTACCTCCCTTAGTGTTTCTCATATGCAGACAACATCACCCCTTCCATAGGTAAATTATGTGGCATTGTCTCCCATGCCTTCCACTACCGATGACAATGAATTGGATCTGGTAGTTGACATGGTTACCTCTTCGATAGGGATATTGGAGCCTGACCTCTTTACCCCTCTCGCGACCCTTGACATGTGTTCCTTCCAAAGTGTGTTTCTTCCATCGAATGAAGATCTTTTGGAAGCCATGACCTAGTTTTGTACCTTGACATGGTGTCCTTCCAGAGCATTGTCCTCTTGGAAGTCATGATCAAGAAGAGCCTTGAGCATGATTTTATGATTTCAATCTCGTTAAAAAATGAAACTAGCTTCGAGCATGATTTTCTGATTTCAAGCTCGTTAAAAAATGAAACCAACTTTGAGCATAGTTTTCTCCTTTCAAGATTGTTAAAAAATGAAACCAATTGAGGATAGTTTTCACATCTCTATAGAAACCTCATTAAAAAATGAAACAAAGCTTACAAGCATAGTTCCCGTTTCTATGTCAAACTTGTTAAAAATGAAACAGTGGTCTAGGGATTATACCTAGAGTCATGATCATAGTTCTTCTCATGTGTCAATCTCGTTAAAAAATGAAAAAACTTTCCCCTCTCCATTTGGGTCAAGTCCTACATATAGTATTTGAATATTCATTTCATTCTCCTTTGCAGTTGGATGAAACAAATCTTGGTGGGCATTTACCTTAACCTCTGGACTTCATGCTGAAGTTAAAATGCTAGCTTCTCAAGCTGGAGGTTAAGTACCAACCATGCGAATTTGTGAACCATGTGTTGGGAAGTCTCAAGCATAGTTTTCTATGGTTCAAGCTTGTGTAAAAATGAAACTAGGTCCAAGTATAGTTTTGGCTAGTTTTAAGCTTGTGTAAAAATAAAATCTATCCCAAGCATAGTTTTGTTTTGTTTTAAAGCTTGCGTAAAAATGAAAACAATCTCGAGCTTTGTCTTTTTCTTTCTCATGCTCGTAAATACATGAGAATAAGTTACCGATCTTAGTATTTTCTCTTTATCATGCTCGTAAATACAAGAGAATGTAACTGAGTATATTTTTATCATTTTTTCAAACTCGTAAAGATTATACGAAAAATGAACCCCTTGGAGTTCCCTTTAAGCTCTTTTCAGACTCTCTAAACATGAAAAGATTGTCGAGCGACCTTGTACTTATCACACTCATAAAAGTATTTGAAGAAAACGTTTGATGGGTAGTAGGTTATCACGTTTTCAGTCCCATCAAACTAATTTATGAAAAAGGAACTGAAAGAGTTCTCTTTGAGTGTTTTTCAAACTCTCTAAACATGAAAAACCCATGAGTTTTCTTTCTTTGGACTCGTGAAAGAAACATCGAAAGGCCTGTATGGGACCGAACCACTCCTTCTTAGGGTTCGTTAAACATAATCTGAGGGACTCATCTGAAGGATGATCTTATAGTTCAAGCATATGTTATCCTCCTCAAGCTTGTGTAAAAATAAAGAGGTACTCGCCAGAAATGGTAGGGGAAAAATTAGGAAAGAAATGTGTCTAAACCTGTATTCCATGGAAGAGTCACTTTTGAATTTGACATCCTTTCACTCGCTTTGTGTATAGGTTGGAAAATTTTTCTCATCTCTTGATAACACTCCTTTATAAGATTAAAAATTGGTCTGTGATCCCTGTTGTTGAGTCAGTTTTTCCAAGACAGTTGTTGTGTCATCAATATGTTCAAAGAGAAGTTCAACCTGGAAAAGACTTCTATTGTGTTGTCCATTTCTGCAATCCTTAAGCCTTCTATTGCGTCAATCATCATTGAGTCAGTCCTGAATCAATGATTACTCTGATCGACTTCAAATCTTATTTACCATTTCGTGTCATTGATGGAGGATACACTAAGGCCCTCCTATGACGAGTATTTTCCTATCGACTTCAACTCATTATCCAGGAATTAGACTTAGAAATTAATTGGTACCTTGGAACTTGCATACCTCAATGGCAGGTTTCCTCTCTTTTGACAGTGGGTTTTCATTATTGACCCCTGATTGGAAGATTTCGCCGAGTGTTCGAACTCAACTCATTAATTCACATTCATTGGATTGTACTAGAGTACCTTGGGATTCATTGGCATTAATGGTGATTTCTCTCACACTTTTTAATGGTATTCATTAATGACCGGTAATCAAATGGTTTCTACCATGTTCGACTTCAACACATGTATTTTCATGGTTAGATCTGTACTATAGAGTGGTGGAGATGAAGACCCTGAATCTTTTCTCAACAGATTCAGGTTGCATTAGAGTATATTCAGTTTGTATTCTTGCATAGATCCACATTGTATGTCTTGTGGCTATGTACAAATTTGAGTCTTTAACACATAGATCCACAGTGTATTTTTGGTGGCTATGTTCATATTTGATTCATAATGGCATGGATCCATAGTGTATGTTTGGTGGCCATGACCTGTATTACTTGACATGGATCTTCACATGTCGACATTTATGCTTTCAGTCATTTTTATTCTGAGTATGTGAATGCCTACCTCAGTGATGATATATTATTGTACTGTATATCCTTCTTTGTTGGTAGGTTTCCAACCAACTGTTCCTTGGTTCCTACACACACTCGACAAAGTATTTCAGCTATCACTATGTTCTAACTTCATACTTTGGGGGGCTTTCTGTTACACATTATTTTTGTCATCCCTATATTTGTTAATGATGTAAACCTATCCTTTGTATTTATAAGGATCAATAGCCTGGATTCCTAAAGAAAGAAGTGAGAAGAACTTTCCTTGAAAGAAGAAGTTGTACTTTCCTTTGTAAAAACCCTATTTTGGAGGATTTCTGCAGGTTTCTCTATACACAGGGTGCAAAAATTCATGGTTTCCACAGGCTGCACTATAGCCAGGGTGAGGAAATTCCTAGTTTTCATAGGCTGCACTATATCCAGGGTGAGTAAATTCATGTTTTCTACATGCCTCACTATAGACAGGGCGAGGAAATTTCTGGTTTCTACAGGATGCACTATAGCTAGGGTGCAGAAATTCCTGTACATGGGAAAAATGAGCATCTTCTCAATGCCTCTAGAAGGAGAAGATTCTATGGTGAGGTGGCCTCTGAACGGTTTGAATATTACTCACTTTCATGATTTAGTGGGATCATCCTAACCTCCTCACATTATCCTCTTCAACTTATAAAAGGAGAGGAGCTCTCATGGAGAAAGTTAGTGTAATTTGGCTCGAGATTGTTAGCTTGGTTAGATTGGCTTTGAGCTTTGTTTTTTTCAAGATAGATTGTGAGTAGCTATCATATCCATGGTCTCAAAATCCTCGTAGAAAGAAGTGTGTGGAAAGCAAGGAATTGTTGGAAGGAACCTAACAACATCAAGGCATATGGTTGTATCTTTCTTCCATATTATATAATACAATGGCATGTTTCTTTTCCATAAAATCATTCTCATTTTATTGCATGACTCCTTGATCACATGCATAGGTTTTCATTGAATATATTATTGTTTCTTTCACTTTGGTTGGTTTGTGTTTCATTGCAGGATCAATATCACAAGAGCACCGAAGCAAAGTAGGGACAACAAAGACATAAGAAAGCTATATTTAAGGTATGTCATTCATTCTTTCTTTGAAAATAGATTCGATGATTACAGCCTAGGGAAAGCACCATGATCTGTCTTATTTTGTTCTAGATCTAGGTGGATCTAGAGAGATTAGTTTATGTCTGCATTTACTTATTTATCCTACAACACTCTACAACATCAAGGCATCGGTTGTATTCTCCTTTTCATATTTCTAATATAGTAATATATATTTTTTCCCATAAAATTATTCTTATTTTATTGTATGACTCCTTGATCACATACATAGGTTTTGTTAAGTATACATTATTGCTTTCACTTCATTGGCTTATGTATTTTTACAGGTTCAATATCCCATAAGTTTTGGAATGGATAAAGGATGACACCAGTGAAGATAAGCAACATTTAAAAGGTATGTCATTTATTTCTTGTTAGTTAGTATGCTTGATAATTAAAACTTAGGGAAATTTTTATACCCTCTCTTTTTTTGTTCTGACTTTAGGGTGAAACTAGGGAGATCTGTTTGTGTCTGCACTTACCGATTTGTCCAATAACATCCTTTTTCTAGAGGAGGGATGACATGAGTTCTATGGTGGCATCATAATGAACTGACAAGTGGAAGTGGTTTATAAATACTAACACCATCTGATTAAAATTACTGCATGTTCCCCTTGGTAGCTCAATGTACCATTTCTCTACAACCCTCGTGAGGGTGCATTGAAATAGTCTCAAACGAAAAGAATATTCATTAAGAGAATTGGACGAGCACCAAATAAAAAAAGTAGTCACTTGATCACCTAGATCTTCACCATTATTTCCATCAAATTTCTGAATATCCGAAGGAAGCTAAGTGGGGACAGGGGGCCATGATCGACCATGACGCACTGTGTCATTCATTAATATCAAAAAATATGGAAAGTTAATCATGGCAAGAAAAGGGAGTCAGAGTTGTGGAATCTAAACCCATGCTCCAGGGAAATATTGATGCTGAGGGATTATAGTTTTTGGAAGTAGACCAAGGCGAAAAGCAAGGCAATTTTTGGAAAGAAGGCATGCACAAGGAAAGCGACAGCTGGAAGGAAGAATAACATGTGAGCATGCATGGAAGACCTATCAATGTTAAGGTTAGGGTTTTTTTAATGTATTGTAATGGTTGAAGAGCCATAAATGTATAAATATAGTTACCTATGTCTCAGAGAAGGGGAGGCTAGTTGTTATTATAGAGAGGGAAAAGAAGGGGGTTTTTCTGTTGTTGCAAGTTGATAGAGATAAAGAGATATGAATACAAGGAAAAGAATGGTATGTAATATTTTTTTGTATGACCTACTTTTGTAAGATTTTGAGCTAGAGAGGATAGAGGAGGGTAGATCTTGAGGGTTGGATTGTAGGCTGAGGAACCTAGTGTGGTCTAGTCTACCTCATAATAGATATTGACTCGACGAAGGTGAATTGTAAAGAGTGAGATGCTGTAATGACAAAACGACGATAATAAAAGAGCCAAGAGCCACATATTTTTGGATGTAGCCCAGGTGGGGTTGAACCACAGTAACATATGTGTTATGTGATTGAATGCATGCATTTATTCATTGTCTCAGTAGATATAAGTGCACTAAATGAATGAGTTATTATATTTCTTGCATAAATCGTGATAATGATATACTGTGTTAATAAGTTACAATATCACTCCCAATACATAGTTATCAAATATCTCACTCAATCCTAGGTTGTAAGTACATGAGTATTGTAGCCACCCATTAAGACTATCTCGAGTGAGACGGTGCAGTGCACCCTATGCGCTATGTTACCTTCTGGTTTACCAGGAGGGACGATAGTCTTACAGGCTTTGTTGGAACCCTGAACAGACATGAAACATGGGTCAATAAACTCAGAAAATATATAGGACAGAGTAACCAACAAATGGTTTTGTTGTCATTGGTAGGAATAGAAGAGGATTGAGTAGATGAGATAAGTTGAAGGTCTGTCGGAGATAGATCAAGAAAATATTAGGGCAGAGAGAAATGAGCCACTAGAAGGGGATGTTGAGACTATGGAATCCCAAAAAATAAGAGATCGAAAGATGGATAAGGAAAAAAGAGTTGGAGTTTGCACAAAAACATAACAAAAACCCTAGAATAACACCCTGCAAATATCTTGAGAAATATGTGTTTATTGATTTACATGAAGTCTTTTTCTTTGATTTTCCACACTTATTCCAGGAGTGGATACTAAGGTTGAAGGATAACCACACAATGGACTAGATCCGATAGTTAGAGTGGACCTTAGTACAGATTGAGAAGTTACAACAGGTAAACAAAAAATTCACCCGCACAGTAGACTTTTGGCTCGACAGTATTGTGGCAGGATTTATAATAGATTTTGCAGTAGATATAGAAAAGTAGTACAGTGAAATGAAGCAAGAAATTATATGTGGACCTCGAGGAAGGTACATTATATAGTTGTATACTTCTATCAAGATATTGTTATACAAAAAAGGTGTAATGAAAATGGAATCAAATAACTAAACTTCCTTGCATGCATGGGGGAAGGGGGGAAGAACTAACAGAAAAGAGAGAAATGGAAGGAGGAAAGGATAAGGGAAATAAGGAGGAACCCTTGGACCCGATCATGATGGATGACGATGTAAGGTAGCTAGAGAGATAGTAGGGGGGCCCAGAGGGCCCATAGTGATAATAGTGGAGGTCATTCAATGTAAGGTGGACTAGGTCCACTATATTATTAAATAAGGCTCACTATGGTAGTTAGATATAATAAATGGGTAGTTAGATATAATAAATGAAAGAGGACTTCTTAGAAGGTTCTACTTCTAGAAGATTCCTCCTCTAGAATGTTCTTAGGTGATGGTAGAACTATATAAAGGTTTTCAAGCAATGCAAGGGAAAATGAAGAGAAATATTGTATTTGGAGCGGTAGCTCAATAGGAGGATGCCCCCTTGAAGAGGCAAGTGAATAGGAGATGATCCCTTCCATAATAGGATCCATTGTACGGTGTTTCCCTACCTCAAGGGTTTGGTAATCATAATGTGTGGTTTCTTCTATCTTGCTCAATGGATCTATTTTGTATTCAATATTTGTGGTGATTATATTTGTAGATCTATTCATGTTCTTAATAAGTGGTATCAAAGAACTTTCCTTGGCAGACATTGTGGGCAAATCTTTTTTATTTTTGCAGATTTTTTTTCGAAAAAAAAATGAGGGCTGCGACATTCCAGACATTTTTGGAATATTTATGTGCAATATTTGCAGAAACAGGTTGTATATATGAGTTTGTCTCAAAACAACACCCAATTTGAAAAACAAAATTGTCCGAAATGGATTCCGGGAAGTCAAGATATTGAAGTTTTAAAATCTGCAATTTTTCAGGGTTTTTTTTGCGGACGACGGTGTGATTTTTTTTTTTTGGTAGTAGTAGATGGAGGCTGAATTTTCACAAAAAATTAAAGATCTAAGTTCCTCTCACAATTTCACCCAATTAAAAAAAAAATCATCCAAAATGGAGTCCGGGAAATGAAGTTATGAGCATTTTAAATTCAGTAGTTTTTCAGGGTTTTTCCAGAAAACACCGCGATTTTTTGCAGTAGGTTATTGTTCTATTTTTTAGGTTTTTTCATGACGGCCATGGGACCAAAGAGTTCATAGGGTATCATATGGATATCTCCTCTCAATCCCTCAAATAAATTCTTGAAACATTCAAATCCCAATTGTATAACACATTGAATGATAAATTGGATGCCTTTGTAGATGGCCTCACAAACGACCTCAATGATAGTTTTTGTAGTATTCAAAATTAATTGGATAACATGCAAGAGAGATTTCTTATGGCGGAAATCAAGGATGAATATAATCAAGAAATATATTCTTGGTATGATCTCGAGGAAGATTGCGATGATTGGTATATGGATAGTTGTCATTTCTGGGATGACAACCACTTCCATATTTTATTTGATGACTCTACTCCACCTTTTGTGGAGAAAATCAATGTCTCACATCAGGAGTTAGTTACCAACATCCAGCCTACATATTTTACAATGGTATTGTTCCTTCCATATTCATCTTTGATCTTCTCCCACTGTGTGGATGAATATTCTTATTTGGATGCACATGATAGGTGTCAGTATTGGGAGAATCATTTTCAGTTGGTTATTGGGTGTCGATATCTTCCGTGTGGAGTTCACATGATCACTTGGACATGGGACCCTGGTTTACAATGGCGGTTGGACTACTTCATCATGGTAGCTTTCCTTTCTACATGGGACCTTGGTTCTTCAGTCTTCTTCAGCATTATGGTCCACAATTATCCATGGGACCCTAGTATATGATTGTACATCAAGCGTTGAGGACAATGCTTTCATAAGGGGGATGGAATGTAAGGTAGCTAGAGAGGTAGTACGAGGGCCCAGAGGACCCATAGTGATAATAGTGGAGGTCATTCAATGTAATGTGGACTAGGTCAACTATATTATTAAATAAGGCCCACTATGGTAGTTAGATATAGTAAATGAAAGAGGACTTCTTAGAAGGTTCTACTTCTAGAAGATTCCTCCTCTAGAATGTTCTTAGGTGATGGTAGCACTATATAAAGGTGTTCAAGCAATGCAAGGGAACATGAAGAGAAATATTGTATTTGGAGTGGTATCTCAATAGGAGGATGCCCCCTCAAAGAGGCAAGTGAACAGGAGATGATCCCTTCCATAATAGGATCCATTGTATGATGTTTCCCTACCTCAAGGGCTTGGTAATCATAAAGTGTGGTTTCTTCTATCTGCTCTATGGATCTATTTTTTATTCAATATTTTTGGTGATTATATTTGTAGATCTATTCAGGTTCTTAACATATGACCAAATGAAGTGGATATTGGTAAAAACTAAAAAGACGCGTAGCGGAGTACCCTACCAATACAAGGTGAATACCGAGAAGAGAGTTGTAGCCACGAGGGAAGGTTTGGAAAGTGACGAGGAAGAGGTAGAGGATCTCTGGGATGTGGATCATATTGAGGAAATCATGTGTGCAACATATGAGAGGAAGACAGGAGGTCCAATAATGGGAAGATAAGGCAACAATCCTATCCATATTAATTGTTGTATCCTTTTCGCCACTTGAATGAGAAAAAGAGGGACACTTGCAAGTCCATTTGGGTCTGTTGGACATGACAAAAGTTAGTGTATGAATAAAATGACTCAATCACATGAAATAAATGAACAACTAAGATAATAACAACTAAAGAAACAAAACAAAAATGCGTAAGGAAATTATAACCAAAATCAATCAAACAATTGACCAAATATTCATGCCACCAATGGAGAGATTATATTAGTGGGAAAAAACCAAAACAAAGGGAGGACTTATGGATCCCCTCTTCCTCCAAGGGAGGGTTCTTGAGTCCCCTATGTGATATATCTTTTTACAAATGGAAAACTAGAAATTAAATGGTGAAGAAATCCAAGCTTATTCCCTCAAGAGGTGAGGTGAGTAGATTATTGAGATGATGCTAGTATGCTACAAAAGGAAAGAGGTTCCTTGTAGGAGAATAGAGATAGAATAACAATATAATGAGATTATTGAATTCATAGTGCACCCATGGCCTCTTTTTATAGAAAATATTTGAGGCATTATCCAACCGTTCTTTAGTGTGAACAAGGGGCTCTTTAGGGCACCCTTAGGTCTTTGACAAGCTCCCCACTCGAATTGAGCTCGGATTTGAGGGTCAAATCGACTTGGGATTTGAAACTGAAGTGGGTGAGGGGCCAACAAGAACCATAAATGCGTTGTTCATAGGAGTACGCAACTTTTATCCTACATAGTTACGCATCGGGCGCATGTGCACGTTTTTGGATTCTTTGGCCTACGCACATGCGTGCGCTTCCTATAGTGTTTCTGCACATGTCAATTTTATAACTAGTTGTATAGTTTTTGTTCCCTTTGGAAATGTATTTTTGGGGATATGAATGAACTAATAGGTGTTTGGAGATGCTGGATTCCTGTGACCATTTTCAGATGGAATTTCAGTGATAATAGATGCCCCCTGATGTGTGAGGTTAGGAGCATACGTATATCCGAAATACATCAATGTTTCTTCTATTGAGAGTACCATTGTAAGAAAGAGTTTTGAGAGGAACTTCAAGAAAGACCCATCAGAAGGAGAGGGGAAATTGTGGGACTAAACCTTTCTCTTGGTGTAGGAAAAATAAAAGTTGTGTACAAACGAGGCGGGCATGTCCCATGCTCATGTCATGTAACTCAAATATGTAAGACAATAACTGAAGTTGTATGTTGATGTAGATAACTGTAGCACCCTCCAAGGTGGTTTGATAATGGCAGATGACGATTCTGGTGGTGAACATACTCTGAAAAGAGATGATGAAACCTGTAATAAGTGTCGAGGACTAGTAGGCATTGAAGGCCAAGTGAATTAAGAGGTCTTTGGATATTATAAAACAACTACAATAGTTGCATAGTAATACCCATTGTAACATGAGATTGTATTGACGTCGAATTTTATGGGGGTCAATGACAGTAGAGTACAATGATTGTTCTCTCTGTTCCATCTGATACTCCTCATTGTAAAGGTAATGAGAGTCAAGATACTTTTTCCCTCCTGGAAACTGTGTTGATGTCAATAGAAAGGGAGACGTGACTCCAAGAAGAAAATGGATTCATAAAATCCACTGGATGAGATTAGGAACTGATGAGGGACATGGATGGATTCAATATGCGGTGAGACTCATGACTTCCCTTGGTTGGAGATATATCTAAAGTGTGAGTGGAAGAAACTGTGAAACTGGATCTAATGTCAGGGGGACGACTAGACATGGGTTAAATTGTGCTAGAGGCATGAAAAAGAGGACAAACTCAGATATTAGGGGTATATGGACTGTGGGATACTCGGGTTTTATGGATGATGTCAATAAGAGTAGAAGGTAAATAATGTACCAACCAAGGGAGACAGGGGTTGCTTTGCTGGAAAAAAGAAGGTCACCAAGGGTGACAAAAAAGCTATGTAAATGCTGGGAACAAAAGGATTTTTACAACGACCAAATGAATAAAGAATAATTTGGGTTGAGTGTACAGATGCATAAATGAGTGTCACGGTGAAATATGGCTTGGCCTGTGAGGGCGCAAGTTGCGTGGAGAACTGGTGGAGGGTGGGGGGGGCCATGGGTGGGTTTCTGTATCAAGTAAATGAATGGAGGGAAAGTTGTTTGTGGGAAAACATAGATGGAGGTTTAATGATACTTTAGAAGTGTAGTCAAATGAGAAACATGAGGAGATATCCTAGGAGTCCATTTGGGAAAGCTAGAATAATGAGGAGAAAGAGTATGTGAATAATTCTCGAATATGCGTAAGACTATCGGGACTCCCATCCCTAGGGGGTGAAAGAAGCATGAGTGTCAAAGTACCAAGGGGACTATGAATGGGACAACTCATGTAGGGGAGAGTGCTACCGGGTGAAAGTACCGAAATGCAACAGAGGTGATAGTACTACAGATCTCGATGTGAGGATCCTACAAGAAAATGTTGAGGGGTGTGACTTGGGAGATGCAATTGATATTCAGAGGGAATGATTGCATGCCAGTGTTGATCATATACCTGAAGGGGTTGCATTGATTTGTGATGACCAAGTACCTACACACATGAAAACCAAATACCTGACATGAACAATATCTGAAAATAAATAACATATAATAGTTATTTGATAATTTTGAACATGAGCAGGTGTACCTGAGTGTGTTATGGAAATATGCTCCACCAGGGAAAAGTGAAAATGATCACCTGAGGAAAATGACTGTGTAAGTGGCTAAAAATGTTTCGGAAAATTGAGCTTATGGGATCCTATACCGAAAAATGAAAGTGGGGAAAAGGGATTAGATATGGACGGTGGTCCCATAATTCCATCCCAATTGCACCGACACTATGGGATATTGGGTGGTTGTTTGGTGGGAGAACATTGACCTCCCCTTTGCTCGAGGATTGATGAAGAAATATAATGAATTACATTCACAAGAGAATTGGTATGGAGTGTTGGAGGAAGCTCAGGAATATATGTGTGGTGTTCCATATCTAATGTGTGGTGGACGTATGGGATAGATGGGAAATGATACGTGTAATGCCCATATTCCGTGCTTATGGCACCATCAAAATTTGTTCATATATTTTGTTTGTGTGTGGTTTATGAATCTGTAGTAGCGGGGGATGTACTTGGTGGAGTGGCAAGAGAAAGAGGTTTTTGAGGAATCTGGATAAAACTACGTATCTCGAGAAGAGAAGGACATTTGTGAGTGGGATTGTACTTTCCTTTCACATAAGGTGCAAGGGAGTTGAACTCCGGGAAGTAGTGGAGCTTTGGGATTGTTCTTCCTTTGTCTACCCATGGTAGTTGTTGAGACCTGAAATTGACATTCTCATTACCCTATTATACTCTTCACCTATACCTTTTTGGCCTACCTAAAGATTGAGTCAATGACAAGAATGCTACCAATTGCTAGTAATAAGGTCATAAGGTAAAGTATGGTTAATTCATGTATTTTGTGGTTTATTGAGTTAAGGAATTAAATATTTCATGTACTAATGCTTGATTTGTCATATGTGAATCTTTGACCTCTAGATGTCTAGTGTTCTTGTACCAGTTCTGTCATGATCTGGTACCTGCACACCAAGACTGTTGCTGTCTGATCCGGTACCAAAGGCGTTCGGTACTAAATCTTACCTGTTGTGATCCAGTACCAATGAACATGCTCTGTTATGATCCGGTACCAACAACCACACTCTATCATGATCCGATACCACCTTTTGTGCTCTGCCATGATTCGGTACCATCTATCTGTTACGATCAGGTACTCATATGGGAGAGCCCAATGCACTAAGTTAAGTGCCAAATCTCGCCTAAGTCAATTGATGGACGTCTATTTTCTATGATAAGGATAGTTTGTTGATTTCCTCATCCTCATGCACTTCGTGTCATGAGGATGAAGCTAAAGATGTAACCGAATGATTAAACTTAACAACTGATTGATTTGCAAATCACTTCGCCTCCTTGTGTTTCACGATGCGGACTATTAAATAGCCAAGGCAAGGATGGAACAAGAATAGGAGAGTTAGCATATCATCAATATGTAAGCAGTGTATGATAGTACAGAACATATTTCTGAGTGAAGATTAATGGATTGTCATTTTATCTCCATATTTTGATTATCTATGATTAAGAATGAGTTGAGTTGTTAAAGAGAGTTTTTGATTTTATGTTTTGAAGTGTGAGTGAGAGTAATGTGTGTATTAAAAGAAAGCTTCATGTAGACTTCAGCAACTGACCTGTTGAAGCGGTAAGGGCCCACTGCCCAACAAAGGTCATCCTCTTCGTAGATTAGCATTAGTGTTTTTTTCAATAGTATAAACATTGAATTAGCTAAAGCGTTAGCTCTGTTATGTGATAGCAGTGTAGCTTAGATTAAGATTTCCATTCTATAATTGCTTAGAGATCTTTTATTACTCTGTTTTTGCATATGCTATGTTTCTTTTCTCATTAGTTTGATTTCCTTGAGTGATCATAGCTGTTGGCAGCAATAGTCAACACTACTTGGATAAGAACTAGTGAAGTTCATTGTGAACCACAACAGAACCAACCTATTGACTATTGAACTACCCATGCCATACTGATTGATGTGTGATTTCCTTTCAGAAAGTGTGGATTGCATAGTTAGTTTTCTGGGTCAGACATCAGAGTTGATCTATCAAACTAATTCCATCTCATACTTGCATGTGCCATAATGGAATAGATAGCATCTCTGTGAAAGACAACCAAGTGCATTATAGTTTACCATTTTGATTTGTTTCCAGCATACATAATCTGGTTTGAATCTATACTCATGACATTAGGAATTACCTTTCTTACTACTGTCTTGTAACTCTATTGATTATGAATCCCAAATTGATAATTAATGAGTGCATTATATTAGACATTTAAGTAGCACAACATTTTGGCGTTGTTGTCTGGGAGTTGCAAATGGTAGGAAGTAATTTTTAGCTTATATTGTTTCCATAAATTTTAATGTTTTAAAAGGCTGCTTGAGGGAGGAGGATAAAACATTTAATATGTGAGTGAAGAGCCACGTGGCCACTAGAGTGGGGTTCTCTGAAGCCAGGTTTCCTTCTTACCTTCTAGATAGAATTAAGATTTCAATTCATCTAAAGAATCAAATTTCCATTTTATGCATAGATATAGAGATAACAAGGGTAGATTTGTAAGCTCCAAAGATTCAAAAACAAACCCCCCCACTAATCCAACTGACACTGGTGCAGGAAAAATTCCACCAACAGAAAATTCAAGGGGAGCCAGCGAGGCTCCAGAAGGAGAACCTAAAACAAAAGAATCAGTATTGGGATAGACAGAACATGAGTCTGTTAACATTTAGAAGACACAGAAAATCCAGTTTCTAAACCATCCATCAGTAGAATGGCAGAAGAAGAAGGAAATGCAGCTAAAAAGACTAAGACCTTTGGTTTCCAATCTTGGATATTTCCATAAATGTTAGCATGAAGAATATCCCACTATCATCGTTACCCACTTTCTGAGGTATGTCAATTGAAGATCTAGATTTATTTTTATTTGAGTTTGACATATTATGTAGAAGCTATAACTACTCAGACGATGCCCAAAAACTTAAGCTTTTTCCTGCTACAATGAAAGATTCAACCTTCATATGGTTCATGAGCTTAGGAGAAAATACAATCCTTTCTTGGGATCAAATGAAAGACACATTTTTATGAAAATACCAAGACTATTGTAAGGATAATGTTAAAAATGACATTTTTAAAATGCATCAAACAGAAGATGAAAGTCTTGAAGACTACTTAGAAAGGTTTTTATACAGCTATCAAAAGTCAAAACTATTCACCTTAGACCCAGCTGTAGTAAGAATTGTATTCTTGAAAGGTCTTAGGGATGATTGCATAGAAGTTTTAAACTTGTTGAGTTCAGGAGATGTACACCAAAAACCTTTTTCAAAAATTGTAGATTACTGTAGGAGATATTCAAGAGGACAAGCTAAAATAGGCAAAGAACCAAGAGATCCTTTTAGTAGAAATACAAAACAAAGTTCATGGACTAACACCAGAACTGAGTTAGGAAACTTGTTGGAGAAATTTAAAACAAACATCTTGAGAACAAAAAGTAACCAATTAGATACTCTGAAACTGAAAAAGAAACAAGAAGAATATGATTTAGAAATATTTTGTCATAGATGCCAAAAGAAGCACAACAACGAGAAAGAATGCCCAGTAAATGTCATAGAAATCTGTGGTCTGTGTACACTAGATCACCCCACATCTGAGTGTCCAAACTTGCTTGAACTACAAGCCATGTATAGGGGAGGAGGAGTCTCACAAGAATAGCCATACCATTCTAGAAGACCTTGGAGAGCCCAAAATCCCAATACATTTTATGATCCTAATACACAATATCAAAAACAACAATGGGGTCCTTCCCCAATGACTTATCCACAATGGACACCTCAACAAACTCAACCTTGGCAACAAGGTTGGAGGGGACCTATGTATGGAAACCCCTCTTACCCTACATATCCACAGTACCTTGCAAACATTTCCCAATTACTACCTGGATTCAATGCTCCACAGATGAAATCTTTACTCCCACCTCCTTTACAACAACAATTTACAACCCCCTTGAATCCTAATCAACAACAACAAGTATCTATAAATCCCAATCAACAACCACAAAACCAAGGTGCCCACAATCCTCCGAGACCAACAACAATCCCTGCCCAACCAATCCCTAACCCCAATAATCGACCCACCCACCCTGTGTAGAATAAAAAAGTTCAAACCTTTCCCACCTATGAAATTCAACTATGATCGGGGAAGGTGGTAAACCAATCAGATCCTGCAGTAATAATTCAGGAAGAAAATGATAATCATTCTGAGGAAGAAAACACTCAAACCACCCCTATAGAATAAGAGGCCTCTCCTCATATCCCAATCACTTCTCAGTCTATACGAGTACCCTAAAAAATTAATCTCCGACCTTATCTCGAAAGACTGTTAGTGAAGAAACCTAGCCCACCCTTGCACAGAGCTATAGAAGATGAATTACTAAATGTGTGCATACAAATACCTCTGCTACAAGCTATTAAGGATATCCCTATTTACGCCAAAATTATAAGGGATCTTTGCATTAAGAAACCAATAAGGAAGAAGAAGGAACCTCCTCTTATTTAGGTAGTGGGACAATTATCCGAATTCATTTCTGAAATGCCATACAAATATAATGATCCTGGAAACCCAGTTGTCACTATTGAAATTAACGACATTTCTCTAGCAAATACACTCATTGATTTGGGTGTAGCTATTAATGTAATGCCTTTTGACACTATGCAGAAGCTCCAAATCAATCATCTCACACCCACCCAAACCATGATCGAGTTGGCAGATAAGTCAGTCATTAGCCCTGCAAGAAGTCTAGATGATGTGACAGTCATCCTAGCTTCTTGGGAATATTCAGTGGGCTTTTTAGTCATCTATTCTAAATCATCCTCCAAACTAGGACACCTTGTGGTTCTTGGCCACCCTTGGCTAGCCACAGCAGATGCCTTTATCAGCTGTCGGTCTGGTGATATGACTATATCCAATGGCACACATAGCCAAAAACTTGTTCTCTTCCCTTCTACCCAACCGACACAGGAAATACCTATTTGGTTAGAAAACCCTTATGGAGAGGAAGATTGCATCGGACCTTTGTTAACACTTGAACGGGTAAAAGGAATATAAGAACAATCAGATGAACAAGTCTTAAGCTTATTTTTGGCTGACACAAATTGCATTGAATACCCAAGGTATTTTGCAGAATTGTCACATATTTTTAGTTCCGAATTTCAACAAACTTGGCACCCTGATATCACTCAATTATACACTTTCTCACTAGCCTCCTCAGATAAGGAAGAAACTACTGAACTTGTTGAGATTAGACCAGGAAAACCTTTGTATATCAAATCTAGTTTGGAATCAGAACAAAAGACACAAGTAATTGAAATGCTCCAAAGACAATTTGATGCCTTTGCATGGGATTATGCAGACATGAAAGGCATTCACCCTGACACATGCACACATCATATCTACACAAATGACCAAATTAGACCAGTTAGACAACCTTAGAGAAGGATGAATCCATCCCTTAAAGATATTGTAAAAGAGAAATTGCAAAAACTCCTCCGAGCCAATCTCATATACCCCATTTCAGATAGTCAATGGGTATCTCCACTTGTCATAGTTCCCAAGAAAAATGGTAAGTGGAGGATATGTGTACGCTTCTGGGAGTTAAACAAAGCCACCCATAGGGATTACTTTCCCTTACCATTTATTGATCAGGTGCTGGATACCCTGTCTGGAAAGAAGTATTTTTCATTCTTGGATGGTTTTAGTGGTTACAACCAGATACAAATAGCACTCGAAGACCAGGAAAAGACCACTTTCACCTTCCCTTGGGGAACATATTCTTATAGGGTGCTCCCTTTCAAACTTTGCAATGCCCCGACCACTTTTCAAAGAATTGTCCTAGCCATTATCTCTGACTTGACCAATGATTGTGTGGAAGTCTACATGGATGACTTTACAGTCCATGGACAAGACTTCTGTTCGTGATCGAATCGTCGCCGGGTGAGCAAAAATGGGAGCACTAGCATGCCCTGTTGGGCTTAGAAAGGCAGAACAGGATGAGCTGTGGAGCAAAAAGGGTTAACAGAAAATAGAATTTAAATACAATCTAACTAACAGCTGAGAGAAAATAACAATTCGAAAATAAACAAAAATGTCAAATATGAAACAAGGGAGTCATCAATGGTTTCAAGGATTGATCTATTAGCGAAAACCATAGCACACGCTGAAGAAAGGGATAATGATTCCTCTTCCCTCCAGCGGAAGGTCCTTCGGAAATCCTCAACAGAATGCCTTCCTTACAAAATGAATAGAACATAAATGAGTGGTGAGAGAACTCTGGATTACACATCTGATGGACTGGTTGTCAAAGGCTAGACTCTGATTCATCTGGACAGCGTAACTCTACTCTGAATTCTCTGCTGAAACAATGAGTCTTCACGTCTATTTATAGCATTTTCCAGGCGGTCACGTAACCAGCTTCCGATGTAAACACGGACCTGTTTAGGGTTCACTTAAGTCATTTAATTCGCCGAATTTGCAGAGCCAACCCTGATCTGAGGGTCAAATCATCTTGGGGTCCGGTCCACAGGCGGTCGGGAGGCCGACTTAAGCAATTAATGTGCTATATTAGCAGATGCACAACTTTTTATGTTGACAGGCGCGCGTCGGGGCACGCATGCGCTAGAAACACGTTTTTGTCCTGCGCATATGCACGCGCACCCAGATGTTGTAAAGCGCCCTTCCATTTTTGGTTACTTTGTATAGTTTTTGACCCTTCTGGAATGCTGTGAACTGAATTCAGTGCCATGAATGACTTCATTGCTGTTTTGATGATGTGGAGTTCTTGTCGCCATGTGCAGACGAAATTTCAGTGATAACAGATGCCCCCTGATGGATGAGGTTAGGAGCATACGTATAGCCGAAATCCATCAATGTTTCTTCTACTGAGACTGTTGTTGTAAGGGAAAGCAATAGTGGGACTCTTCGGGACGATCCGTTGGAGGAAAAAGGAACCGGTATCTCGACCTTCTGAGAGACGTGTATGAAAAAATATACAACTGTGTACAAACGAGGCAGGCATGCCCCATGCTCGTGTGGTGTAACTCTGAAAAAAGATGATGGAAGTGTTGGTGTAGACAACTACAGTGCCCTCGGGGGCGGTAATGATAAAGGCAGAAGACAATTCTACAACTGAACATACTCTGAATAATAGGCAATGATCGCTGTAACAAGCAGCGACGATGATGTGGGCATTGATGGCCCTACCAAGTTCAGAGGTCTTTGGCAAATGACAAAAAGAACTGCAATAGTCGCAAAGTAAGACCCACCATAACATGAGAGAGTGTTGGCGTTGAATGTTAAGGGGGCCAACGACAGCAGGGAGCAATGTTGTTTCCCCCTGTGTCGTCCGAGATCTCTCATTAAAATAGAGAATGAGAATCAAGATACTATCTCCCTTCTGGAAAAGTGTGTTGATGTCGACAAAAAGGGGGACGTGACTTCCAGAAGCAAAAAGGTACTCCGTGGAATCTACTGAGGTGATAAAGTGGCAGAGGTACATGGACGA
>ML821114.1:1859-14451 GCA_009831015.1 Picea engelmannii | reverse complement strand
GTGTCCTCATCATGAATTTCATGGGATGCATTTTCACTTTCAGGTGTCTTCTCTGTTACAAATTTTTTCAATACTTCCATGATCTCCCCTTTTAAACCATCTATCTTAGTATCCAACTTAGCTTCCATTGAATCCATCTTATTATCCAACTTAGCTTCCATTGAATCCATATTATTTTGTAGTTCATTTATGTCCCTACGCATTTCTTCACCTTCATCAAGAGTCCAAGTAAGACTTTCTGGAGGCCTATTGTTGACGAGCGAAATTGACCGTCCGTCAACTCAGAGAGTGGAACCGGTCCGGGGTTGTCTAATAACCCAAGCTGTTTGGAATGAACCACCCTGACGGGTTTAACGGCTTCGTTGGCCACTCTAAGGTCCTAGGAAAACCAAAGAGAAAACTAATCTAAACTAACTAATCTAACTAAAACAAATAAAACAAACTAAAACTAAATAAAACAAGCTAACTAAAACTAAATACAGGAAACTAAACTAACTAACAATAAAAACAAACTAATACACTAATCTAATTAAAACAAACTACTAAATAAATTAAACTAAAACTAAATATAAACTACTCTAACTATTCTATATACTAACTACTAACTACTATTACACTAACTCTAATAATTAACTATCTAATTACTAATTGAATTACAACTTATTCACAAATATACATTATCTACAACTTGCAGATTTGAATAAAACCTGTAAAAATCATTTTCTTTCTGCCCTAAGATAGCCAGAGATATATTTTTGATTTTATGATTTTATGAACAAGAAATAAAACTTACTCAAATTAAACGATCTAATATACTTACTGAAATTAAACAATCTAATATACTAATTCTACCTATAAATATAACTAAACTTATATCTAAACTAAACTACTAATAAATACAGTAAACAAACGAGTGACTAACTGACCTGGAAAAGCTCCAAATTTGTCCTGTGTATGATGACTTCGAAGCTGGTCGGAGGAAGGAAACTCGCACCGAATGATCCAAAAGCTTCTCGTAAACGATAGGCTGCAATGCTCTTTGAGTTGTTTATAGGACAAACAAGACATAAAAAATCATAACAATTATAAGATTTATAAATCTCTGCAATAAGGGAAACCTGTTATGCAAAAACTTATACTTAATAATTCAACTTATGAAGAAGAGAAATCTGTCATTCACAAACTGAATTAAGCAATTGCTATATTTTTTAAACAATTGGAAGAAATCAGATATGGATTATATTGATTAAATTATATCATTTGCAAAAGACTAAGATAGCTAAAGTAGTCATTAACCAGATGCAAATAGATACACATAAACATAAAACAAAATATTGATATTGTGAAAAGCTAAAGCTGTAGCAGAATATCAAATTCTGTCTCAGTCTGTATTAAAATTCCATTTCCTTGTTCTCCCACAAATGAGGATGATCATTATTACAAAAATAATAAGTATTTATAAGTTTCTCCACAGAGTAAAACCTCCCTGTGGATAGTATCAAACTGTTTACATAATCTGGGAAGATATTCCCAAAATCAACTAAACTAAGAACTAAAATGAAACCAAAATATTTCAAATATCCCCTAACTACTCATCAAATCCAATGCAATTTCGAATTCGTCTGCAATGGACCAAAAATAACAAGTTAGAAAGATATTTTATTAGCAAATCAATAAAAATCTAATTCTACAGACTTAGCTACAGAATCATCTGATTTTGTAGCTAGTCTAAAATAACATACAGGATCATAATAGAACTTGAATTAAATCTTTTTAATAAAATCAAATTGAATTAACAACCAATAACAAATCATTTCATTTGAGAATGTTATATCGTTTGCAATCCAATAGAATCAAATTTCAATAACCGAATAGAGAAATAATCATACTCTGTTTCGATTGTAATTGGGTAGATAGAACTAAATAGTTTTAAAAATTGCTTCATATCCAATTCGAAAAGTAATGCAATCAAACAAATGACAAGCAACGCTATGTTTTTCCAACAATAGGAGATATGATCCGATCAACACAGAATCGTTTTAAAATTGTTATAACTGTCATGATACTAAACGATGCACGCGACAGGTAGACCAATTCGAACAGGGATCAATTCATACAAAATCGTAACCAGATTAATTTGGCTTTGATTAGAATCGACATAAGTGATAATTGGTTATTGTAAAATGGGCAAATAAACTCGATTGGTTTTAAACGAAATCATTGCTTTCAAATGAATCATGACCGAGTTTAACATAGAAACAAATCGTGAATCCGGATATAACCAATCTCATTTTACAAATCAAATTCAAACAGAGTATCTATCACAAATACGAATCCAATTGATGACATGGTCTAGCTAACAGTAAACCAATGCGAATTAACTGGCTGGGTTTTTAGCATGCTCATTATGAATTAAATCTATTTTATGATTTGAGCGCATTTGTACAGGCTTAAAATAAAAAGCATTGTTTCCGAAGAAACAGAGTCACATTGGAAACAATCCGAGTTGAAATCCTGTTCTTTGAAAATCATAATGGCACAACAAACCATAACAATTAACCTCATCGAAATCGTTACCAATCATAGTGTATGCATTATAACGAAATTGAATCAAAATATGATTGCGTTCAAAATTGAATATGAGAAACAAATTTTGTCCAGAATAGATGCAAACGACTTCAATTGACAGCAGAGCATCCATTTTTACTCAATAAAACAAATCAAATCCATACTCAACTCAATGAAGATCTAAGAAAAGCTAAACTGGGAAAACGAATTTCATTTAGTCAAAGCAAAGCTATGTATAGAATGCATACAATGTAACAGAGCCAATCAATATTGTAAACAGAATGGTTTAAAACTGAATTCGAATCGTTATATAAACAAGTGATATAAGAATATACCTGTGTGATGACGAGGCTGTTCAATTATGCCAATTTAGAATTCACGACAGCCATGGCTGATTCCACATTTTTAAACAAAATGGAGCCTGTTGTCTTTTGTTTCTTATCAGTGGCTTGTAGCTTGGCCTTTTGACTGGTAAGAAGTGCAACCTGGTCCTCCAAAGATTCAATTCTTGACTGGAGAATCGGAACATCTAGATAATATCGCTCTAACCACGAACTACATTGATCACAGGGTGGCACTGTAGGTTTAGACAGAGCAGGAGAGGGTTTGGATAAATGACCGGGGGATTCACAAGGCACCTTAATGCTTGGGTAGTTAGGGTCGTTCTGTAGGCAAGGGGGTAGGTTTGACACAAAGTCATACGAGGGTTCGGCACACAAACCTTTCGAATAGGGGTACTCACTAGCCAAGAAACGCTCCACTTCCGAATCAGAGTCCTCACTCAACACGATAGGGTTTGGTTCGACTGGGGGTTTTGGCTTATTTCTTGCCATCTATGAAATCAAATGGGCATTCCTTTTCCCTTTAGCGTTTGCAGTGAGGTTTGCCTTGGGATTTTTTCCCATAGGCTTATCAGTGTCAACACCCTTAGTCACAGTGTAGGGTGAGTTGATAGGAGGGTCGGCCAAGGGTTTAGGTAAAAGGATATTGTAGGGTACAGGAGGTACAATCTTGACCTCACTCACCACTAGTTTGTCGACATGTGTAAAGTTTGAATCCTCAAAACCATTGCGAGCTAAGAAATTTCTCCAACAATCTTTGTGCAAAGTCAAATGATAGACAACAATAAGTTTCACCGGCCCATAATGAAAAAGGCTACTATCAGCCTGATTTCTTTTGTACTTCTTTGACATTTTAAACAGGCTTCTATGCAATTAATAAGGCATATTGAGCTGATAACCCATAAAAACCATAAGCAAACGAAGGTGGTGTAAGAACACAAACCCGTACCGACCCTCGCAGGTGATAAACTGTTTGATTATCATCAATAAATCGTGCCAACATTATTTAATCATGGTCATGGGCATACCTTTATCACAGGAGGTGATTTTTCGTGACTGGAAGAGCAGTTTCCATGGGACCTCTTCAACTTTTCAATTCTTGGACCATCGTTGTCCAGTGGCAGGAAAACCCGTAGCAAGACTGAGAAACTGTTCATCAATTTCCAATTGAATATCACCGACCTTGGCTCGACATCCATCAAAGGTCATGGAAAATTGTCGAGCTACGCAGAGGTTGAAACCCTCGAATCTTTGTATAAATGGAATCCACCTATTTTGCTCGAGGTCACTGTGGGCACTGTCAAACATCAACAGAGTTTGGCTCCCATTGGGTTTGGCTCGAACGACTGGTGCCAGGAATCGAGCACATGGTAAGGGTTTGGTTCGAATTCACCAACTCATAGGAGCAAAGTTGTTCGGTCTAACAACAATGAACGATCAAAGGGGGAAAGCATTAATGCGCACATGCGAGGGTGGTGGAGTTATTCACCGCCATGCATAATAGTTATGGTAAAGTACAACCGGAAAATTCCACATCTGTTCAATCAATCATAGCTCAAAAACCACATCGTTTGACCAATCAAATGGTGAGTGTTATGCCAACGCGCCAAATCAACTATAGTTTTTCAAACCAATGACATTCAACATGAAACCAACCCCAAATGTTAACCATGCGCTATTGTATAAATCAAAAGTTTTAAACCATTGTGCCAATCGATACTCATAAAATTGACAATCCAAGAGCTATAATAAGGATCACATCATATATATAAAACAAAAATAAATCATGACCTCTATGCAATTCATAAAGATTAGGCAAGTCATAGTAAGTACAAATCTATATGTTCAATGCCTCATAAACTTAATAAAATCAAGTTATGAAATCAATATAAAAATGTCCAAATAGGCATAGTTCGAAAATCCTTTCAACCACATAACGATAAACCAAAGAAAATATCGATAACAAGATCATGACAGTTCAAATAACTATCAAAATGTGACCTCAAAAGGAGAAGTTTTCATGCTTACAGTCGTGAAAACTTGATGGAGACAAATGTGTCAATGTCGCAAGAAATGAAAATGTTGTCTATTTGAAAAATGCGACGAAAAACTTGACGTTCGCAAGACATAGGTGTAGGCAGCTTATAGGACAATAGAAGAAATTGAATTGGCTGCCAACAATGGTGACACACTGGTAGAAGCAGTTATCTCTGTCAAAAGAAATAAATTCAAATTAGGACAACAAAGAAAATTTCAACTTAAAAACAACAACCAGAAAATCGTACAAACATCGTCATCATTCATTTTTTCCAGCAGTGTTTTAAAAGATGAAAACCAATAACAGTCTTAAGATCAGCAAGTCACGATATTAAAGATAAAATCTTCGATATTGTTGGCATGGCCACTGCTTCCAGCAGGCATCCATATCCTCGACAGGGTTTCCATTTAACCCACTCTGAAATCTGTATCTTGTCAAGAAGTTCTAGATCAGAATAAAGGACATTAAAGAGGTTTCTCATTTTTTTTACAGATTTTCATGTACCCGACATTGCTTCACTACCAGCAGGCCTGTTCAGTACCCCGACGAAGTTTTCTTAGCGCCATGCATGCATTTACCCACTGCCAGCGGACCTGTTCAGTATCGCGACGGGTTTACAAGAACTTACCACAACTCTTATTAATTTTTTATTTTGTTTTTCTTTTGAAGATATATGTTTGAGCGGGGTGACGCTGAAAATCATGATATTTTAACATATTGTTTTTTTTTTTTTTTAGACCTCATCAGAATTTTTTTTAGGACTGTCCTCTATTTAGATCCAGAGATGTTTTATTGACAAAAACAACTTCCTAAGACAGGGAGACATCTTATGAGTTATTCCTTTACGGAAAAGGGACAGCGTAAAAAGATAATAGATGATCATGGCAAACTTTGCTCAAAGATTGAAATCAGTAACTTCTTTCAAACAACAAAATTTTCCAACATAGATATCAGTTTCAGAAATATATCACTGATGTTTTTACAAACTTTCAGAAGTTATTTCAGTGAAGAAATTTTTCTATCGTCTTTGTCTGAATGGCTCAGTGCACAGGTATGCGTATTTTTCCAAAAAAAACAAAAAACTGATAAATTCAAATCAAAATCAAAACAGAAAGAAAACAAAAAAATAAATATTTACATAATATACAAGGGTAGTTATCAAGCAAAGTATCTTTTCAGGGCTTAGTCGTTCACCGGATAGGTGTCAAGCTGCCCTTCAAGATTCTGCAATCGAAAGGAACTAGGACCCAACTTTTCAGCAATTAAAAATGGCCCAAGCCATAAGTTTTGAAACTTGGTGTGCTCACCCTTTCCTTCGTGTGGTTTGTCCCACTTCAAGACGAGATCGCCTACTTCAAAATTTCTATCAGAAGAAGAATTAGAATCGAACCAGATCTTAATCAATTGTTGATGTTGGTCTAACTTACGCTTCTCTTGAGCTCTTACTTCTTCTAACTTCATCAAAGCATTAATTCGGCTTTCTAGGGGGGGACAATCTTCTTCTTGGGCCTTTTGCGCCAACTGAAGTGAAGGAAGAAGGATGTGAGGTGGTAGAATGGCTTCTCTGCTGTAAATGAGAAAAAAGGGGGAGTTACCTATAGCGGCTTTGGGTGTTACCCTATCAGCCCATAGTGCGTTCAGCAGTGCATTGTGCCAGTGCTTGTGATTTTCAGCCACGGTTCTCTTGATAATTTTAATCAAGTTCTTGTTTGTTGATTCTACTAATCCGTTACCCTGGGGGTAGTAACTAGAAGAATACTTCATCTTTATTCCTTTCTCCAAAGCAAACTCGCTCATCTCAAGAGAAGAAAAGTATGAAGCGTTATCAAAGACTAGACAATCAGGGATATCGAAATGAGTGATGATATTCGAATTTAGAAAAGCGATAACCTGACTAGTGTTGACAGTTCTTAGCGCATCAGCTTCATACCATCGTGTAAAGTAATCTGTGGCTGTCAAAATATACTTGTGCTTTTGCGAGGATGAAGGGTTAACAGGACCTATGATATCAAGGCCCCATTGCTAGAAAGGAGAATCCACTGAGACGGGTTGCAAGGGAAAGGCTGGTTTTTGCAATCACCCTGAAGCTTTCTGACAGATGATACATTTACGACACAAGGTATGGGCGTCCATAAAAAGTGTGGGACAGTAGTAACCGGCTCTTAAAACCTTATGAGCAGTGGTGTCGCCACCGAAGTGACCACCAGCTTCTCCTACATGCAACTCAAGCAAGACTTTTTCTACTTTGTCTTTTTCAAGACAACGCATCAGTTCGTCGTCAGAATTCTGACGAAACAGTATACCGTTAATTAGATGAAAGGAGGCAGAATTTAGTCTCAACGCTCTTCTTTTGGCAGGGTCAAGGTGATGGGGTGTTGATCCATGTTCAAGACAAAATCTAATATCGTCGTACCAAGGACTTATGAGGTTTTGTGCGCAACAAATCAAACTTTGATCGCGTTGTTCTAGGTTTGATGTATCACTATTGTCTTGCTGTCCTGTTTCTGAATCAACAACCAATTTACACAACCCTTGGCCTCTCACGATTTGTGCTGGGGTGATCTCTAAGTCATACTCCTACAAGGAGGTGACCCAGTTGGCTCTCCTCTCTCCTAACTCCTTTTGCACTAACAATTTCCTTACGGTAGGGTAGGGGACAATGACCTTCGTCCTTGACTTCAAAAGATAGGACTGGAAATGCTTGACTGCTTTGAACATAGCATAGGATTTCCGATCGACCGTTGGGTAGTTAAGTTCATCACCTTTGAAAGAAGAGCTCATAAAGGCGATGGGTACTTTGTTGTTTTTGGAATTCTTCTGAGTTAGGACTGCGGCATAGGAACGATCAGAGGCAAAAGTATAGAGTGTAAAGTCTTGAGAGAAGTCAGGGATCATGAGAGATGGAGCGTCTATTATGGCCTTCTTTATGGCATTAAAATATTGGTTTTCTATGGGTCCCCAGTGGTACTGGGTGTCTTTCTTAATCAGGTTCTGGAGAGGCCTGACCATTTCGGAGAAACTGGGGACAAATCTTCTCACGAAGTTAATCTGGCCTAGGAAAGACTGCATGGATTTCTTGGATTTAGGATGGGGAAGTTTAGCGATGACTTGAGTCCTTTCGGGGTCAATAATCATCCCATAACTAGACACAATGAATCCTAGTAATTTACCTTGTTCTACTACAAAGATGGACTTTTTGGGGTTCAAGGAGATGTCGTATTTACGACATCGTAGTAGAACTGCTCGTAGGTGAGCTATATGATCGTCTTTGTTTTTAGAGTAAACGGTCACATCATCTAAGTAAACTACAATGGAGTGATTGATTAAGCCTTGAAAAGCAATGTCTATTGCTCTCTGAAAGGTGGCACCAGCATTAATCGATCCAAAAGGCATTTTGCAATAAGCATAAGTGCCCCACGGGGTACGGAAGGTATTTTTTAGTTGATCTGGTGGAGACATCAAAACTTGGTTGTATCTGAAGAAACCATCCAATAAAGATAGCCTCTTGGAACCAGATACCTGTTGCAGGATCTGTTCCATGGGTGGGATAGGATAGTTGTCTTTGTCATACGCTTTGTTGAGGTTTCGGAAATCAACGCAAGGTCGAATTTCCCCGTTTTTCTTCCGGACTGGGACAAGGTTGGAAACCCATTAAGTGTGTCTAACAGCAAAAATTATTTTAGCACTTAGGAGTTTATTCAATTCTTTTTGAACGGTCGGTTCTAGTTTAGGGTGCATTTTCATCAGTTTCTGTTGGAAGGCTAAGGTTTGGGGTTTCGTCGGGATGACATGCTGTATGATATTAGGATCGAACGTTTTAAGATCATCATATGTCCATGCAAAGACATCCTTGAATTATTTAAACAATTTAACAAAAGCATCTTTTTCTTGTCTAGGACATCCCAAGCCTAAGTTAATACACTGAGGACTTTCACTAGTCCCTAAATTGACTTTTTCATAAGACAATGAGGAACTATTAGTTTTACAATTGACCGTCTTTTTAAATTTATCTTCAAAATCATAAAACTTTTCTAATCTAACAACAGATTTGGGTATGGAATTTACCATGTCCAATAGAGCTTCAAGAGATTTCGGATTAGGTATTACCGTAAAGTCATGCAAATTTTCATCGTGTGTGCGTTCATCTATAACTGTGCCCTGAAAGGTTTCTTCCATGTGCAGAAAGTCAATGATCTGCTGATCATCGTCAAATACTCTCCAGTTTGTGATATTGTCAGGAATAGATGGTCGGAACAATAGCTCGACAGAGAATGTGTTTGGGGATAAGCCTTCTGCAGGAAGAAGTTTAGAGGCTACATTAGCTAGTAAATCTGCTTCAACATTATTTAATCTAGGAATGGAATTTATATTGAAAGTAGAAAATTTGTTCATTAAACTCCATACCTCAGACTGGTAACTTTTGAGATGCGGGGAAAGACAGTGTATAGAATCTCTTACCTACCTAACCACTATTTCAGAGTCGCCAAATACGACTAGATTTTGAATGTTCATATCCAGAGCTTTTCTGAGACCTTGCAATAAAGCCTCATATTCTGCAGTATTGTTAGTACATTCAAATTCTAGTCTACAAGCCATTAATGTCTTGTTAGCTTCCAGATCGATAATAATGCAGCCTACACTAGCTCCTTCTTTAGACTTGGAACCATCGAAATATAGAGACCAAATTTGGTTTCCATTGGGCACATGGGACTGTTGCATAGAAGTTGTTGGTTGCATGAATGCTATGATCTCAGACTTTTGTTTTGGGTTGTTGATAGGTGAAACCTCGGCCATGAAATTTCTGAAGAAGGTGTCCATCCCTTGGACTTCAAGTGAATCAGCAGGAGGTGTGTATGGTTCGTTAGGGTTGTTCAAATCTGTAACCATGAACTTAAGGTAACGCTCACGATTCACCCTGATCTTGTTAGTCTTACCGTTCTCTGGAAGCCATAAACTAGACCAGTCTGTTGTGAAGTAACCATGTAGCTGCTCCGACCAGTCCCTGCTCAAAAATAGACCATACACTTCTAGAATATCCACCACAATTATATCAATAACCTGATGAACCTTTGGGTTAGACGATAATCTAATCAATACATTTTTTAGTTCGCCTATAACTTTAACATCTGTTCGATCAAGTTGTATGATTTTCAAAGTAGATGGTTCCACTTCAGCGTTAATCTTCTGGCAGACAGACCAGGGCATCACATTTGATGACCCTCCTGAGTCAACCATACAATTATGCACATTTCTGTTAAAAATTTTGAAAGTTAAAAGAAAAGGAGGTACATTCTTGCGATTACTAAGAGTAGTAGCTTGCAACTTTTTACTCGCAATTTCTAATGCTACTTCATCTACATTATTTACATTATTTACAGGGGTTACAAGAAGGCTTCCTTTATCTTGAGGATCAAGATTATTTTTAGTGGAAGTCTTCTGCGAAACTTTTCTTTGCACAACCTTGTTACCAATTGAATTACCATTCTTGTCGTTCTCTGAAATATTTTGCAACATTTTCTGTAACAAAAATGGAAAATTCAACAAATCATAAATAGAAATGTTAGCCCTTAATTTTTTAAGATCTTCAACAACATCATAATCTAATTTAGGGCTGACATTACTCTGTTTAGTTTCTACTGATTTAGATGGCTTTGGAGGTGAAGTTGTAATGTTCTCGGCAGGAGGTTTGTTTGTCGTCTTGCTCCTAGTGTTATAAGGGTGAACAATATCGAAGTTAGCTTGAAAGATACTGTCCGAGAAATGTCCAAAGATGTTTGGAGAAGACTCTTCTTCTTGAACTGTTTCCTGTTCGACTTCCTCCTGAGGGATTTCAGGAGGCATCAAGTTATCTTGGGATTCTAGAATTGTTTGAAGAGCACATTGCAAACTTTCTAGGTTCAAGCCGTCGGGGTTTGGATTAGGCCGGTTGGTAGGAAAATACTTTCGGAAAGGAGGTTTGAAGGGTCCTTTACTCGAGGAATCTTCTTCAGTTGACCTTTTTAAGTCTATAACTTGATTAGACAGTTTTTGAACAATTTTAGTTAAATTTTCCAAATCAGAGTTTTCAGGTTGTGTTTTACTTTGTGTGGGTCTGGGGAGGATTTCAATATTCTTTTTGGAAGAAGAAACAGTCTCAGTTTAGTTGCTAGAAGAGTCCTTAAGACTAAGTATATCTTTTTCAATTGACTAGCCTCCTCGAAGGCTTCTAACAACGTGGCCTTTTTGGATCGTTTAACCCAAATAGCTATACTTTGATGTAATGCTTTAGTGTAGTAAGATATTACAAGACTCTCAGCGGGCATGGAATCTGTAGGGATTCGATTTTTAAGCATTAAGAATCTTTGATTAAAATCTTTAACTTTTTCTTTTGGGTTCATTTTTAAGCTTGAAAGATCCATGACTAAGACTTCCAGAGGTTTACCATCTCCGAATTTTTCCAGAAAGAATGACTCAAACTTTTCCCAAGACACTATGGTATGGGGTTGTTGGGCAAAGTACCAAGTGGATGCATTACCCTCGAAAGTGTAAGGGAACAACCTACAGATGACGTCTTCATGTTCAAAATTGCGGAGTCTGATGGCTAACATAAATTTTTTGATATGATCTTCAGCTATCTATTTTGAATCGGGATCGAACTTGGGAAGCCATTTCTCTGGGTGCTTAGGTAAAGGGTGTTGAGCTCCAGGTACAGCTATAACATCTTGGTCCAACTAGGGTCTAGCAAGGTTGTTCTGATTTTCCATTGGGGTAGTGGGTGTGGAAGGATGAGAAGGTGAGTTGCCTTCATCAGAAGAGGAATATCCTCCAGAAGAAGAAGCGGATGAGGGATGTGGTGAAGGAGGTATCCCAGATTTTCCTGTAGAAGGATTTGTGATTAGATCTGTAGGATTCAAAGTGAGGTTAATGTCACCTAATTTTTCTCTGATATCAGAGAAGTCTAAAGGTTGAACCCACAGACGGTTTGGTTGCCTAAGACAAGCTAAGGCACTATGTGTTTTAATAAGAGACTGTCAGATAATCTCTTGTGTGTCACCACCTGTAGGATTAGGGGTTGTTGGCTCAGCTGTGATCTGCGGATCTTCGGTTGAAGTAGTTACTGTTTGAAGAGGGATATTATCGTGTGAACGACTTCTAGTCACTATAGGTGAGAAATTAGGGGGGGGGGGAGGAGTCTTGCGACCACCTCGTGCCATTAATTAAGTTCAGACCCTCCTTCTAGCGCTATTTGTTGACGGGCGAAATTGACCGTCTGTCAACTCAGAGAGTGGAACCGGTCCGGGGTTGTCTAATAACCCAATCCGTTTGGAATGAACCACCCTAACGGGTTTAACGGCTCCATTGGCCTCTCTAAGGTCCTAGGAAAACCAAAGAGAAAACTAATCTAAACTAACTAATCTAACTAAAACAAATAAAACTAACTAAAACTAAATAAAACAAGCTAACTAAAACTAAATACAAGAAACTAAACTAACCAACAATAAAAATGAACTAATACACTAATATAATTAAAACAAACTACTAAATAAATTAAACTAAAACTAAATATAAACTACTCTAACTATTCTATATACTAACTACTAATTACTATTACACTAACTCTAATAATTAACTATCTAATTACTAATTGAATTACAACTTATTCACA
>ML821113.1:45459-73127 GCA_009831015.1 Picea engelmannii | reverse complement strand
CATGGTCAAGTGGATTAGTGTAAGATCCAAGCAGTCGTTAGAAATGAAAGGAGTCTGATACATATATTTGAAAGTTATAATGATCAAACATGACACATACCATGATACCTGGACAAATTACCTCATGGATCAAGAGTCTTCTCCGATGCAAGTCCAAGCCGAAGGTGATCGATGTTGCTGCTACTGACAGGACAAGTCCGATGAAGAAGAAGAAAGATGGGCCCTCCAGGGCCATTCTCAGGTCAATCCTGCTCTCAATACTCCATGTCTAGGACCTGTGGGCCTCGAGACATGATCTCCTAGTTATCCCTAGAAATCGGGTATAACATCTAGCTCCAACTCGGGGACATGTTTTCACTGTAGAGCGCATGAGAACCTCAATATCTCTGGCATAAACCTACAAACCCACTCACACTCGAAAAGGGCATCAGTAACAAAGGTGGGGTGGTATTTCCACCCCACAAATATAATATATATGTATATGACTGAAATAAAACAATCAATATGCATGTGAGGAAACAAACTAACATGAAATGCAAATGGTATAATACATGGAAAAATGTCTACCTATACTCACCTGTGCAGTCATGTCCCACCACCTTGGTGGGGTTTGAGGAGGCGTCCACTAATGAGCAATGGACACCTTCTTCTTTCCAAAGTGGACAAATAGTACGAGTTATCAACTGATTCCATTCCGACTTTGAAAGGTCCAAGCCATGATTGCATACTTTCTTTCACATTAGTTGGCTCTCCTTTCTGAGTATCCCACATCCATACCAAATCTCCCTCCTTGTATTTTCTGATCTTGTGTTTGGTTGTTCCTTGATCGACCCTAGTGTACTGTACTGAGGGAGGTGGGTGGGGGTCTGGTGTAAGAACTTCTTGTTGGGGTGGATGAATTTGAATGTCCTCTTCATCCTTTTTCCTTTTTAATATCTTCACTGTCCCAACCTTTTTGTTCTGAAATTCATCTAGGAGTTTCTGGTATTCTTCTTTCTTGGGCCATTCAATCTAGTCAAACTCTTCCTCCATTGTAAAGGGCATATCTTCCGGAGAATATTCTTGAAGAGTTTGTATCACATCTTTCTGTGCTTCATTTATTGGAGGAACAACATCTTGCACGTGATTTCTAGTTATTGGTACATTGAGTAAACGTATGGTTGTCCCATCTTTCAAAGGTAATCGCAAAAAGGTGAGATCCATCTCAAGGGACCCGCCTATCATTGCACCAAACTTCCTAGACAACAACATTCCCCACACGTCTAGGTCATCAACCACTATACTATCTATGTGGACTATCTTCTTGGGGAATTCTTTCAAGTGTACCTCGACATTTTCAACCACACCATGTGTGGATATTTCTTTAGATTCAAAACCGCACACATTCCTGTAAGGCCTAGTTACCTTCAAGCCCATTTGTTGGATGACTTTAAGAGACATCATATTTGCACCAACACTTGTATCTAGCATGCAATTTTTAAGGTATTTGTTGTTCATCATTAGAGTCATGAAGAAAGGTGGGTTTTCACCATACTGGATCCTGAAGTGATCGACCTGCAACATAATTGGGGGGTCCATAGGCTCAGTTGTTCCCAAAAAGAAGGTATCAAATCGTTCTTTAATAGAGGGGATCTTAATTGCTTCTTTTAGGGGAACGTTTACATGCATCTTTGACAAAGCTCCTTTAAAGTCAAAATCAAGTTTAACCTTATCCGTCTTAGATGTTTTGGGAGGAAGGACCTCAAGAGATTTTGGTTGATCAGCGGTAGGTTGTTTCAGATTATTTCTCCTTTATACTTGGACTTCTTGCCTTTATAGGTTTTCTCGTGATTCCTGGTCCAAGTTGTTTATTATTTCCATCCTTGTTGCTCTTGCTGCTTCCTTCAGGGCTTGTTGATGTTCTATATCTGTGATGTTTATTTGGGGAAGATTCATAAAGCAGTCCAAATTGATGACTTGTTGTTGGCTGGTGTTGTAAGGACACTCATTCTCCCAATGCACTTCACTGCATTCCAGACACCAAGGGTTTTCATCAACAATGTTTGTAGGGGCCACAGTATTTGGGACTTCATTTTCATTCTTTGGCTTGTAGGCTTGGTTCCCTTTCTGGAATTTCCCTTTGAATGGAGGTCTAGGTGCCTGGGTCTGGGAATTTTCAAGTCTAATGATCCGGCTCATCATTTCTTCTTGATTTTTCATGATGCTATCCACGAAATCTTGTAGCTTACTGATACTGGTGCAAAGATCTGAAGTAGTCTCAGCATTGTGTACTACTTTTTTCTTGGTGTCTATTCTCCCTCCAGGGTTAGCAAAGGGCTCAATATTGGATGAAAGGAGATTTTCTTCTATCTTGGTAGCGATCTCTTGGGATTCTTGACTGGATTGGGGGTCTTTGTCTCTAAGAAGATACCCTAGTTGGCCACTGAAAGATCTGGTGTAAATGTGAACAAGGTAATCATCTTTCGGATGATGGCTTGGGGGAATTCTTTGGAGTAATGCTTCAAATATGGTGTGAAATTCCCGAATGGACTCATTCTCATTCTTGGAAAGGCTATTTAGTCAGGTGAGAAGCATGTTAGGGTCTTCTTTAATGCTCCATCTTCTGAGAAAGATTTTCTCAAGTCTATCCATGGTTTTAATGCTTCCATCAGGAAGATTGAGATACCAACGTTTTGCAACATCATAAAGCGTAGCAGAGAATAACTTCATGACCAAGTCTTCAACGTCATCACTAATGGGGTGGAGATGAAAAAATGCCCAAAAGTTACTCATATGCTCTTCGGCACTAGTGGCATCAGTTCCAGTAAACTTAGGCAACCACTTTTCATACTTGGGTGGCATTTGCCTAGGGTGGCCAGGTATGGCTGACATGTATAATGGCTTGAACAGAGTAGATGACCATTGTCTTTGATTGTTAACTGGATTTGTAGTACTGGTCTGAGAGGTAGACATGTTTAAAGGAAGTCTTTTCCCAAAAAGTGACTTGACAACAGGTGAAATCAAAGGAGGCTTCCTTCTGAAAGCTAAAGGAGGATTATTAAATCTCCTTTTGGTTTGTGGAGTCGCCAGATAGTTTTCCTAAAACTATCAAAGAGTAGGGGAATAAATTCTAGTGGAGTCACCAGGTAAGCTTGTAAGAGAACAGTCTTTGAGGCAAGGCTTACCAAAAGATTTGTCGTTGAGGAAGATTGATTCAGTGTTCCCTGGAAACGACGCCAAAATGTTATTGCTCAGTTTGTAGTTTGGTTCATAGGCTGAAGGATAAAGAACAAACTGGTGTAACAGGAACCTTCCCAACCCAATGTCACCTTGATGGGGAGGTTCTTTTTGTTTAGGGAGGTTAGCCTAGGGGAGACGTCCCCGACAACCTGGGGTTTGAAGAGGCAGAAGGTATAAGGTCACGTTTTAGAGTTCCTTCCTCACAGGTTACCACCAATGTCAGATAGTCCAGCTAATCAACCAATAAATGAAGTGTATGCCTTATTGAAAACACTTGCCCAGAACAAGACAACAACAACACAATATATATATGCAGGCTATAACTCAAAGGGTTAGTACTTCAATAACTATCTGATATTATTCAATAAGAAATGTAATGGAATAGATATAAAAGGATGTCAACGTTTTGTCAATTAGCTATGAAAGACCATCAATTCATCAATATCTATAGAGATGACTAAGCCAACTATATGTCCAATCAACAATTTGCTCAATAAATGCTTGAAATAATCACTTAATTGCTTATATTCAACTTTTGTTGCGTCAATATGAGATAACCAACTATGACGTCAGCCCTAATTAGGTTAGTTTTGTTATTTAGGGTTTCAAAATTATAGTTTTGAAAGTAGTTTTGTACACTAAGACTTCAACGTTTGAGGTTAAATATCAGTGCCTTAGGGTATATGTAGTCAAATAAGGAGAGGGCACAAGATTTTGGAAGGACAATGACTTAAAGACTAGAAGGAAGGTTTCTATGGTGCTGCAAAGGCAAGGCCCTAGAAACAAAATCCTAGGGGAAAGAGGCTCACTCCGGTGTTGCTTAAGCAAGGCATCATGCTCTTTCCTCCTTCTTTAGGTCAACTTGGCAAAACAACTAACATAAATAATAAGTCTAAGGGAGAAAGTGTTGTAAGGACAAGGCTTTCAAACCCTAGAAGGTGAAGGCCCTAGGTGTAGATAACCTATGCCTAGGATGTCACCCTCTTTCAACCTATAAACTTCAATGCTATCTCAAAGGAAGAAGCAAGATAAGTGTAGCAAAGGCTAGGCTTAATCCCTTTTCTTCAATGGCTTATAAATCTCTCTCTAAGGGGACATGTAACAATAACCTACTTGTGTGCTTGTTACCTAGGGTTTTTAAATCAACAATATAATAAGCAAATGAAAGAAATTACACCTACAACCATTCAATTAAGAAGTTTTGTAAGAAAATTCACTTACATATCATGAAGAGAAGCATAAGCAAACCCTAGTTGTAAACCTTCCTTGAGAGAAATGCCATAAAATGCCAAAACATATCCTTCCAATAGCAAGTGCACCTCACTTATGCAACAAATATACCCAAGAAGGGCACAAAAATCAGACCTCACAAGTGTTAGTGAATTCTATTATGTCCAAATGAGGGAAAAACATCCTCAATTTATATCATCCAATGACCTTTAATTAGAATTAGGTCATTAATATAACCGACAAGGATAATAACTAAAAATCATACTGTTTTACATTAAACTGATAAAATAAAACCCTAAATGAGCAAGACATCTAGCCCCTTTGAGGGAGACGTTGGCCCTTTTTAGGGAAAATCACAACACTAGATAAAAAAACGTTGGCCCTCTTTGGGCCTCCAAACTCTGCCACATGTGCCAAACTGCCCTGTCAAACTGCGATGCACTGGAGGTGACATCAAGGGCCTCTAGAGGACATCCTGGGTCAATAGAGGGACACGTTCCACCAGCAGTGGGTCAACCCCCTAGGGCTGGGCTCAGCCAAGGCATCCTGGATGAAAATGTCCTTCTTCTTCTCTCGTGCAAAGGCTCGACCAATTACTGTCCTGTCTCTACCCCCGATGAGGTCCCAACAACCATCTGATGGGCTCTTCAGCCCCATGGAGGTCCGAACTCATCATCTCCCCATGTGTACCCGTCCACTTGGTACCTATCCATTGGGCATGGTCCTGCACATCAAAAACTTTGCCCTCCATGGGCTCATTAGTCCTCGGGATCATAGCAATGTTAATCATATTTCATCATTAATTTTATCAAATGCACGCATAAAACCCCTAGCATATCATGTAATATCTCAAAGACATTACAATGACCTACTATACAAAGCTGAAGAAAAAGACAAAATGCCCTATTGGGCCAACATCCATAAGAAGAGGAAAGTTTCCAAAGGATACCATCCAAGCCATGTAATACGAGGTGGTGTGGTCTAAGGATGTCCACACATAGTGAAAGACAGAGGTGAATATTATCTTTCGGTGCATTTGTAGGAGGTGAGTTGTACCTGTCATGGATGTAATTCTTTCCAAGCCCTTTATTTCCTTTATTCTTTCTTTTCTTTATTGCTTTTTCTTTCTTTTTATTTCAAGGTATAACTAGAGGGAACTGCCTTGGCATGGTGACCAGAGCTGACAGTGTTACCCACGAGTAATTTTACAGAGATGATAAGGCTAGCTCGTGATGAGACCCCCTTTCCCTTGTCCATGCAACCAAAGGTCACTGCCCTGGCATGGTAACTAGATAATGGCAATGTCATATTGCTAGGTACCTATGAACATAATGGGTTGGCTCGTGATGACACCCCCCATCCTCTTTGTTAGTTCTTGTTTTATTATCTTTCTTCGGGTCCCTCTTGTTTCTTATCGAGAGGCCTTTTATTTCCTTCTTGGGGATCCCTGGGTGAGGCATCTCTAGGTTTTATTTTTTTATGGCTTTTATCTCTTACCAGCTGCTTTTACCACCTGGGCCTTTAGCCCCTTCTTCCCACAGGATAAGGTGTAAGCCCACAAATAAGTCATCCTAATGTACAGACTAGGGGAAAGGGATAGATGAATGGGAGATAAGATGTAAAAATGATAATATGATGGGAGCGGATGATGGCTCTTCAAAATCCCCCCTGGTGGCTAACCAAAACCTATGGGTACAAGCTTGCTAGGGTACTCCATCAATCCCCCCAACCATGGTCAAGTGGATTAGTGTAAGATCCAAGCAGTCATCAGAAATGAAAGGAGTCTGATACATATATTTGAAAGTTATAATTATCAAACATGACACATACAATGATACCTGAACCAATTACCTTATAGAGAAAGAGTCTTCTTCGTTACAAGTCCAAGCCGAAGGTGATGGATGTTGTTGCTGCTGACAGGACAAGTCTGATGAAGAAGAAGAAATATGGGCCCTCCAGGGCCATGATCAGGTCAATCCTTCTCTCAGTAATCCATGTCTAGGACCTGTGGGCCTCGAGACATGATCTCCTAGTTATCCCTAGAAATCGGGGATAACAATTCCATCTCCTTGGGAGCTCATACTTCCCACTAATAAACTGTATGCCCAGCTTCACTCCGGAGAGCTTCCCAGGAATAAGTCATAAAATGGTCATGATAAGAAATATCGTTTAGACCTGAAACCACCTGTCTGAAGAGAATACTCTCCCTTGACCCCCTTGCTGTGTGAATTTCCAGACCCAAGTCCCTAACCCGTTCAGGGTGAGAACTATGGAAATTAGTGATTGAAAAATACTGAAAGGGAAAGGTTTTCCTTTTTCGAAGGACAGACGAATGAGATTCATCTGGAAGGAACCAAGGGTTTTCATGGTTATTGGCTATGAGAAAGAGCACAGGATTTAACCCCTTCTAGCACCTCAGATCCACGAGTTCTGAGTTCATGTATCGGGAAGATTATGGGATGGTGCGACCAAAACCTCCAAAACCCAAAGTCGTGAAGTAACGTGGACCATTGATATATGGATCCTTCAGGACCCACCTCAATCATTGTATCTGTGAGTTCAGAGTTCCCTCAATGGGAGAGGATAGATCCCATTCATCGAATCTATGCACAGAGGACTGTAGTCGTGAGATCCAGAGGAAAGTGCACAAGGTATAATCCTTTGAAAGTGCAAAGGAGAGTGGAATTTTGCGATGTCCCGAATTTTCAAAGTTAATCGGATCTGTCCATCATTAGAGGAAAGGTGGCAGAAGATCCAGGAGTTTGAGGATTCGAACCTTGAAATATTTGCAAGGATCAGAGGCGAACACCCGAGGAGCTGGAAGCCACAACAATCCTAGCCGTTCTTTGTTAAGGGACATGTGGTGAGAGATCAGAATTTTGCTGACTCACAACTCGAGAAGTCAGAGATAGGAATCATGAGAACTCGCGAAGTCTGAGTTCGCAATTTGATCACAGTAGTCAATCGAAGGGATATTGTGGACCGTTGATCTGACATCAGGAGTTCAGATTTCAGGATTCCAAGGAAAGAAGATGGACTAGTTTAAACATTCACGATACGCGAAGTCCAGAAGCGCTTGAGGGTTGGGACCTGGGTCATGATGAGGGGTCACATGGATGGAAGTTAAGGAATGGAGCTAGCGATGGGCTAGGTTCTAAGTTCAGGAGTTTGGGAGTCGGGTGAGTCAAGGTTGGTTCGTATGTGAATACCCGATGACAGGAGTCACGAATCGCCTTTTATTTAGGCTTCTGGTCATGGGTAGTGGTCACATGGAGGAGGGGCTTGCGCCTGGTGCTTGTTCATGTGGGAGAACAAAAACAAAAAAAATAAAAAAATTTAGAGGCTTTACACTATAGAAGCCCCTTCAGAAGGGTGGGTGTGTTACAAATTGGTATCAGAGCTTAGTTACAACACTTGGCCTATTTGGGCTCATGAACGAGTTGCATAAAGACCACATTAAGGGGTTTAAAGGGTGATATCCTACCTTACTCCCTTCCTAAAATGTTTGGTTAAGACCTTAGTATAGAAAATAATAACAGCTTATTGTCGTGTGTGTATGTATTTAAGAAATGTGAATTATGTGTTGGTTATGAACTAATATAATGATAGCTAACAACAAGTGTTTTGTCTGCACTCAAGCGGTCGATCAACCATGGGAAACTGCAATCATATATAATGGTGATGCACCACGAATTGGGAGATGGATCCCACAATAGAGGCGAAGAGTCTGACTAAAGGAGGGCGATAGAGACCCCTCCGGACCTGGCTGATACTGTGAGGATTCTCATGGATGAATTATAGAGATGCAAGGCCAACAATGAGAGATTGATAAAAAATAAAGAGAAGAAAACATAAATTAATGTAGACTTGCTGCAGATTTTATCCGACATACAAAGACAACTGTAGCATGCACCTGACACCAGTCATGTAGACCGACGACAGACAAAGAGGAGTCGAAGTCCACCTGAGATATGGAAACATGGGCCTTTAAGTGGTCGCACTGGGAGGAGTAACTCGAGAAAGGTCCAACCTAGAGATAGGGGACAAGTGTCAGGTGAATCCTCTGGAAAGGAAACTGGCGACTCAGAGGGATCTTCTAGTAGTAGAATCAGTTCACATTCTCAAAGAAAATGGAAGTAAATAAAGCATTCCAAAAGTCATAATCTTGAAGAATTTAGGAAGGCCAAACCACCCTCTTTCGATGGTGAGATTAAGAAAGGAGAGGAGGCTGAGGCTTGGCTGCTTGGACTAAAAAAGTATTTCAGAGTCCATGACTTCTCTGAAAACTTGAAGGCCCGAGTAGCCACTTTCCACCTGAATGGAAAGGCTTCCATTTGGTGGGAAGACCTTAAGAATGTGAAAGGGATTCATGAAGATGAACCTATCTTGGGAACAGTTTGAGAAATACTTCAGGAAGAAGTATCTGTCATAAAAATATTTCAACGAGAAGACTAAACATTTCTATGAACTCAAGTTGGGGAAACTCACCATAGAGGAATATGTCAACAGATTCCTTGAGTTGTTGAGGTATGTACACTACATAAAATAAGAAAAGGAAAAGGTGCAATGATTTATCAGTGGGCGACCCTAGGACTATCAGAACAAAATTGAGTTTGACAAGCCAAACACCCTAGAAGACACTATCTGAAAAGAAAGATATTGTTATGAACATCTTGGGCTTCAGACATAACCTCATGAAGGCTGGAAGAAAAAGAATAGTTTGGGGTTCCAGAAAAAGGGGTTTAAACCCCCAAGATTTAAAAGTTATAAGAAGGATTCAAGGATGATCTTTCTTTCCCGAAGTGTATGCCAACAAAATTTCCCCTCCCAGAGCGGAAATAAACCTTTTGGATCAACCCCAGGAAATACGTATAACCCAAAGAAAGAACCCTTGAAATGTTGGGGTTGTGGAGAAGAACATCTACTATGGGACTTTCTGCACAAACACCAGAACAGTAGGAGAATTTTCAACATCCAAGAAGCTACCACCGTCAATGGCATGGCCAAGAGTGCTACGAATTTATGTATCCTTGGATAATAAACAAGACGACCATCAAGCTTCAGTGGTGGATATGGAACGTATGATCACCAACCATCTAGTATCTATTTTAATTGACCCTGGTTCAAATTTAAGTTATGTGTCCCCTTAGGCTATTGATAAGTGTAAATTATAGCCACATAAACATTCTAAGCCATGGTTGGTATAGTTAGACACTGGCACCAAAAGAAAAATAGTGGAGGTCGTACCATCTTGCCAATTCACTGTGGATGGATTGCCCACCCAAGCTAACCTTAACACACTTCGCCTAGGATCGTGTGACCTGTTGATTGGTATGGACTGGCTAGATGCATAAAAAATGAAGTTGGATTGTAACCACAAAACCTTAGAATGTGTAAATGAAGAAGGGAGAAAGATAACCCTCCAAGGGATTCAGAAGCTTGTGTCAGTGAGACGAATATCATCCCTTCAAACAAAAAAGTATTGCAGAAAGCGGTGTCCTCTATATGCAATGCAAGTGTTGGAATATTTTGAGGATGACAGACTAAGACTAGAAGACCACCCCATACTAAGAGAGTGTAGAGATGTGTTTCCAGAAGAGGTACCAGGTCTACCTCCGAGAAGGGACATTGAATTCTCAATAGAACTTGCACTTGGAGTGGTGCCAATATCTAGGACCCCCTATAGGATGAGTACATCCAAGCTAGATGAACTCAAACTACAACTAAAGGAAATGATGGACAAAGGCTACATCTGGCCTAGTGTGTCTCGATGGGGAGCACCAGTCCTGTTTGTGAAGAAGAAAGATGGTACATTCTGACTGTGCATAGATTATAGGTAGCTCAAAAAGGTAACCATAAAGAACTAATACCCCTTACCCATAATTGATGACTTGTTCGATCAATTGGGGGGTGCTACCATTTTCTCAAAGATTGACTTGAGATTTAGATACCATCAAGTCCGAATCAAGGATGAAGACATCCACAAAACCGCCTTCAGGACAAGATATGGTCACTACAAATTTGTGGTAGTACCATTTGGATTAACCAATACCCCTGCCACCTTTATGTTCTTGATGAACAATGTACTCAAACAATTCCTAGACAAGTTTGTGTTGGGTTTTATTGACGATATCTTAATCTACTCCAAGAATAGAGAGGAACATGAGGAACATCTTGGACTTGTACTTCAAGTTCTAAGAGAGCATCATTTCTACACCAAATTTAGATAGTGTGCCTTTTTCCAGAAGCAAATACATCACTTGGGCCATGTCATATCTAAAGAAAGGGTAGTAGTAGACACTGACAAGATCAGATCCATCATGGAATGGCCTACCCGAAAGGATTTTTCAGATATCAGATCCTTTATGGGTTTAGTAGGATACTATAAGAGGTTTATAAAAGGGTTTTCAAAGATTGGTTTTCCAATCACTGCCTTCCAGAGGAAAGAGTATAAATTCATTCGAACACCAGAATGTGAAGAAAGGTTTCAATCACTAAAACACCTTCTGACCCATGTGCCCATGATGAAGATTTTTGATCCCGATAAGGACTTCCTCCTGTGCATAGATGCCTACAAGGAAGGACTCAGAGAAGTCCTTATGCAAGAAGGAAGCATAGTTTGCTATGAATCTCGAAAATTTAATGAACATGAAGTCAACTATGTGATCCATGACCTAGAGTTGGCCGCCATAGTGCACGCTTTGAAAATGTGGAGGCATTACCTCCTGGGTAGGAAATTCGTACTTATGACAAACCATTGTGGATTGCGATACTTATTTGACCAACCAAAACTCAATTCTATACAAGCTAGGTGGATGGCCTTCCTTAGCAAGTTTGATTTCGAAATCAAACATATCAGAGGAAAGGAAAATAAGGTGGTCGATGCCCTTAGAAGAAGTATGAAAACAATTCACCTGGTAGTGGTGAGCACCTGCGAGACGAATGTCAGAGAAAGAGTCAGGAATGCACAAGAAACAGATGCATTCTTCCAGACCGTGATCTTGTAGCTGGAGAAATAACCCTCAGGGATAAATTATGAAGTCTATGCTAGATGGAGGTCTACTGACTTACCGAAACAGGTTATATATTCCAATTTGTGACGACTTGAAGAGGTTCATAATGGACAAATAGCACAAGAGACCATACACCAGCCATCTAGGCTATCAGAAGATGGTCATGGCCACCAGGAAAAAATTCTATTCATCTGGATTGAAGAAATACATAGCTGAGTATTTATCTAAATGTCTAGAGTGCCAACAAGTTAAAGCAGAACACCGACACCCAGCAGGATTATTACAACCTCTACCAATCCCGAATTGGAAATGGGAGACCATCTCCATGGATTTCATCACCGGATTGCCAACATCAGCCAGGAATATTGACGCCATCATGGTATTAGTGGATAAATTGAGCAAGTTCGCTCATTTTATTCCGGTCAAATTGACTTGCAAAGAAATAGATATTGCCAACGTATTCATGAAGGAGATATTCAGACTACACGACATGCCTAAGGATATCGTGTCTGAGAGAGACACAAAATTTACTTCAAACTTTTGGAAATCCTTGATGGCTAGCCTGGAGATAAAATTATTGTTTACCACAACGTATCATCCTCAAACCGATGGAAAAATGAAAAGAGTGAACCAAATACTAGAAGACATGCTAAGGATGCATGTAATGCATCAACCTAAAAAGTGGTAAGATTACCTGCCACTTGTGGAATTTTCCTACAACAGCGGCTACCAAGAATCACTAAAGATGAGCCCTTTCAAAGCCCTCTATGGTAGGCCGTGCAACACTCCAGTCAGTTGGAGTAATTCCATGAACAAAATTGCGATTCGACCTGACATGTTGAAAGAAATGGAACAACAAGTGATTCAGATAAAGCAAAATCTGAAAATCAGCCAGAAGAGACAGAAAAGTTATGCCGACAGAAAGAGAACCCCCAGAGAAATCAAGATGGGATACCATGTCTATGTCAGAGTTAGGCCTAGGAATATTTCCCTAAGGATGGGAGCTTATGCCAAGTTGGCACCTTGTTAGTGTGGATCTTTTGAAGTTATAGATAGAGTGGGACCTGTAGCCTATAGGCTAGCACTTCCTCCCACAGTAAAAGAACATAATGTTTTCCTTGTTTAATTGCTGAAGAAATATGTACATGATTCTAATCATATAATTGAATGGTTTGTGATTCAGGTGGAACTGGAGGGAGAATTCATGCCAGAACCTCAATTCATACTATATAGGAATGAAATCCCACTCAGGAACTGAGCCATTGCACAGTTCAAGTTGCAGTGGAAACACTTTGGCCCGGATGAGGCCACATGGGAAATGGAGGATGCCATGAGACAGACATACCCATTTTTGTTCACTTATGTACATACATGACATGTTAATAGATAGAACATCGAGGATGATGTTCCTTTAAGGGGGAGGGAATTGTGATACCTTGTTTCCCCTAGTTTGTAAATATAACTATAAATGGCCAAAAGACTATCATAAACTTTATATGTGTGAATATTGATTCGATGGACCTTTGTTTGAAAGGTAAACGAATGTGAACCTTATTATTTACTAAGAAAATGGAAAAGTTATGCATGACTAATGGAAGGGGGTTGTACTTATAAATACCACGAATGATATACAAAGAGAGGGTGAAGGGGACCGGGAATGGTTGCGTTAACCTTCACCAAACTAGTGCGTACTGGATTTAATTGCTTAGGACCAGAACCATCCTCTAACCTAGAAATGAATTACAGTCAGGATGGTGGGTGGGAAGACCTCCTCAAGAGTTAATGAGGGATGGGGTCTATAATAACTCATCCGTAAGACTTTTAGACTTGGCCGCTGATTGGGAATTCGGGCCACACGTAACCATGCTAAAGGAGGCGAGAAGGGAAGTTGTGGTGGGAAGAGGGAAGAAAACACTTGCGAAGAGTGCAGAGATGGGAAGAGAATATTAGGGATTCAAGGAAGAATAAAAAAAATAAGCGTTATGGACACACGAAATGGCAGAGAAGGTTTTGATACAAGCTGATAAACAAGGCTAATCCTCCTTGCTTAGTATCGTATAAACCATTTCCAGGATCCCCCGGGAAGAGGAGAGTAACCTCTGTCCATATTGTGGCTGAGTGAAAAGAAAAGGATGTGTTACAGAGCATTGTGGTCTAGCTCGGGGGTGGCTAGTGGTAAATCTATTTGGAGTGACTTAGCCTATGACTGGGTGGAAATGGGCACCCCTTCCAGTAGTCTCTTCACATTGTCTGATTCTGATTAGACTTTTCTCGAACTTAATTGTTGAGTTAGAATGATGAATGATTTATTGGTTTATATATATATATATATATATATATATATGAACATCTCTGTGTGAAATGGCTATGTTATGCGTATGATTGCATCTCCTTGGGAACTCATACTTCCCACTGATAAATTGTATGCCCAGCTTCACTCCGGAGGGCTTCCCGGGCATAAGTCGTAAAACGATCGAGATAGGAAATATCATGTAGAGATAAAACCACTCGTTAGAAGAGAAAAATCTCCCCCGACCCTCGTTCCATGTGAATTTCCATACCCAAGTCCCTAACCCATTTGGAGTGAGAACTCAGGAAAATAGTGATAGGAAAATATTGAAAGGGAAAGGTTTTCCTTGTCCAAATGATGGATGGATGAGATCCATCCGAAAGGAACCAAGTGTTGTCATGGATATTGGCTATTAGAAAGAGCGTGGGATTTAACCCCTTCTATCACCTCAGATCCACGAGTTCTGAGTTCGCGTATCGGGAAGATTATGGGTTGGTGCGACCAAAACCTATGAAACCTGAAGTCGCGAAGTAACGTGGACCGTTGATCTATGGATTCTTCAAGACCCACCTCGGACATAGAATCTACGAGTTCAGAGTTCGCGCACAGGGAGAGAACAAATCCCATTCGTCAGATCTATGTGCAGAGGACCATAGGCGTGAGATCCAGAGGAAAGTGCACAAGGTCTAATCTTTTGAAATTGCACAGGAGAGTGGACTTTTGTGAAGTCTCTAAGTTTTGAAGTTAATCAGAGCCTTCCATCATTAGAGGACAGGTGGCAGCAGATTCGAGAGTTCGAGGATTCAGACCTCGGAAGATTTGCAAGGAGCAGAGGCGAATATTGGAGGAGATGGGAGATGCAATAATCCTAGCCATCCATCGTGTAGGTACATGTGGCAAGAGATCAACATTTCGCTGACTTGAAAATCGGGAAGTTAGAGATAGAAATCGTGAGAACTCATGAAGTCCGAGTTCACGATTTGATCTTAGTCCTCGATCGAAGGGAGATTGTGGATTGCTGATCTGACAGCAGGAGTTCAGATTTCAGGATTCCAAGGAAAGGATATGGAATAATTTCCACCTTCACGATACACGAATTCCCGAAGCGCTTGAGTGTTGGGCCCTAGGTCGTGACGAGGGGTCACATGGATGGAGGTTAAAGAATGAAACTAGCATTGGGCTAGGTTCTTAGTTCGGGAGTTCAGGAGTCGAGTGAGTCAAGGTTGGTTTGTATGTGAATACCTGACGACAGGAGTCACAAAGCGCCATTTAGTTAGGCTTTTAGTCACGTGTAGTGGTCACATGGAGGGGGGGCTTGCGCCTGGTGCTTTTTCACGCGGAAGAAAAAAAAATGAAAAATTTAGAGGATTTACACTATAGAAGTCCCTTCAGAAGGGTGGGTGTGTTACAAATTGGTATCAAAGCATGGTTACAACACTTGGCCTGTTTGGGCTCATGGACGAGTTGTGTAAAGACCACATTAAGGGGTTTAAAGGGTGATATCCTACCTTACTCCCTTCCTAAAACATTTGGTTAAGCCCTTTGTATAGAAAAGAATGACAACTTACTGTTGTGTGTGTATGTATTTAAGAAATGTGAATTATGTGTTGGTTATGAACTAATATAAAGATAGATAACAACAAGTGTTTTTTCTGCAATCAAGTGGTCGATCAACTGTAGGAAACTACAATCATATAGAATGGTGATGCGCCACGAAGTGGGGGATGGATCTCACAATAGAGACGAAGAGTATGATGAGAGGAGGGTGGTAGATACCCCTCCATACCTGGCTGATACTATGAGGAGTCTCATGGCCTAATTACAGAGCTGCAAGTCCGACAATGAGAGATTGATAAAAGAGAAAGAGAAGCAAACAAAAATTAATGCAGTCTTACTACCGAGTTTATCTTACATACAAAGACAATTGTAGCATGGACCTGACATCAGTCATGTGGACTGACGATAGACAAGGAGGAGTCGAAGTCCACTCGAGATATGAAAACATGACCGTTTAAGTGGTTGCACTGGGAGGAGTACCTCGAGAAAGGTCCAACATGGAGACAGGGGACAAGCATCGGATGAATCCTTTGGAAAGGAAAGTGCTAACTCGGATGGATATTCTAGTAGTAGAATCAGTTCACATTCTCAAAGAAAACCGAAGAAACGAAAGAATTCCAAAAGTCATAATCTCGAAGAATTCAATAAGGCCAAACCATCCTCTTTAGATGGTGAGATTAAGAAAGGAGAGGAGGTGGAGGCCTAGCTGCTTGGACTAAAAACATATTTCAGAGTCCATGACTTCTCTGAAAACTTGAAGTCCTAAGTAGCTACATTAAGCCTAAGTAGCTGCATTAAACCTGAATGGAAAGGCTTCCATTTGGTGGGAAGACCTTAAGAATGTGAAAGTGATTCATGAAGATGACCTATCTTTGGAATGGTTTGAGAAATACTTAAGGAAGAAGTATTTGTCAGAAAAATATTTCGACGAGAAGACTAAAGAGTTTAATGAACTCAAGTTGGGTAAACTCACCATAGAGGAATATGTTAGCATATTCCTTGAGTTGTTGAGGTATGTACCCTACATAAAAGAAGAAAAGACAAAGGTGCAACGATTTATTAGTGGGATAACTAAGGACTATCAAAACATAATTGAGTTTGACGAGCCAAAGACCCTACAAGACACTATCTGAAAGGAAAGATTTTGTTATGAACAACTTGGGCTTCAGAAAAAAACTAACAAAGGATGGAAGCAAAAGAATAGTTTAGGGTTCCGGAAAAAGGGGTTTAAACCCCCAAGATTTAAACCACTTTCCTCTGGATCTCATGGCTATGGTCCTCTGCACATAGATCTAAAGAATGGGATCTGTTCTCTCCCTATGCGTGAACTCCGAACTCATAGATACAATGGCTGAGGTGGGTCTTGAAGGATACATAGATCAACGGTCCATGTTACTTCACGACTTCAGGTTTCATAGGTTTTGGTCGCACCAACCCATAATCTTCCTGATACATGAAGTCAGAACTCGTGGATCTGAGGTGATAGAAGGGGTTAAATAACACGCTCTTTCTCATAGCCAACGACCACGATAAAACTTGGTTCCTTATGGATGGATCTCATCCATCCATCCTTTTGACAAAGAAAACCTTTCCCTATCAATATTTTCCTATCACTATTTTCCTGAGTTCTCACCCCGAACGGGTTAGGGACTTGGATATGGAAATTCACATGGCATGAGGGTCGGGGGAGAGTATTCTCTTCTGACAGGTGGTTTTAGGTCTACATGATATTTCCTATCTCGACCATTTTACGACTTATGCCCGGGAAGCCCTCTGGAGTGAAGCTAGGCATACAATTTATTAGTGGGAAGTATGAGTTCCCAAGGAGATGGAATAATACGCATAACATAGCCATTTCACACAGAGATGTTCATACATTCATATATATATATATATAAACTAATAAATCATTCATCATTCTAACTCAACAATTAAGTTCAAGAAAAGACTTATCAGAATCAGACAATGTGAAGAGACTACTAGAAGGGGTGCCCGTTTCCACTCAGTCGTAGGCTAAGTCACTCCAAACATATTTACCACTAGCCACCCCCGAGCTAGACCATGATGCTCTACAACACATCCTTTTCTTTTCTCTCGGCCACAATAGGGACAGAGGTTACTCTCCTCTTCCCACAAGATCCTGGAAAAGGTTTATACGATACTAAGCAAGGAGGATTAGCCTTGTTTATCAGCTTGTATCATAACCTTCTCTGCCATTTCCTGTGTCCATAACGATTTTTTTTTATTCTTCCTTGAATCCCTGATATTGTCTTCCCATCTTTGCACTCTTCGCAATTGTGTTCTTCCCTCTTCCCACCACAACTTCCCTTCTTGCCTCTTTTAGCATGGTCATGTGTGGCCTGAATTCCCAATCAGCGGTCAAGTCTGGAAGCCTTACGACTGAGTTATTACACACCCCATCCCTCATTAACTCTTGAGGAGGTCTTCCCACCCACCGTCCTAACTGTAATTCATTTCTACGTCAAAGGACGGTTCTGGTCTTGTGCAATTAAATCCAGTACGCACTAGTTTGGTGAAGGTTAGCGCTACCATTCCCGGTCCCCTTCACCCTCTCTTTGTATAGAATTTGTGGTCTTTCTAAGTACAACCCCCTTCCATTAGTCATTCATCACTTGGCCATTTTCTTAGTGAATAATAAGGTTCACATTCGTTTACCTTTCAAACAAAGGTCCATTGAATCAATATTCACACATATAAAGTTTATGATAGTCTTTTCGCTGTTTATAGTTATATTTACATACTAGGGGAATCAAGGTATCACAATTCCCTCCCCCTTAAAGGAACATCATCCTTGATGTTCTATATATTAACATGTCATGTATGTACATAAGTGAACAAAAATGGGTATGCATGTCTCATGGCATCCTCCATTTCCCATGTGGCCTCATCAAGGCCAAAGTGTTTCCACTGCACCTTGACCTGTGCAATGGTTCGGTTCTTGAGTGGGATTTCATTCCTATCTAGTATTAATTGAGGTTCTGGCATGAATTCTCCCTCCAGTTCCACATGAATCAAAGACCATTCAATTATATGATTAGAATCATGTACATATTTCTTCAACAATTAAACATGGAAAACATTATGTGCTTTTACTGTGGGAGGAAGTGCTAGCCTATAGGCTACAAGTCCCACTCTATATATAACTTCAAAAGGTCCACACTAGCGAGGTGCCAACTTGGCACAAGCTCCCATCCTCAGGGAAATATTCCTAGGCCTAACTATGAGATAGACGTGGTATCCCATCTTGAATTCTCTGGGGGTTCTCTTTCTGTCGGCATAACTTTTCTGTCTATTCTGACCGATTTTCATATTTTTCTTTATCTGAATCACTTGTTGTTCCATTTCTTTCAACATGTCAGGTCGAATCACAATTTTGTTCATGGGATTACTCCAACTGACTGGAGTGTTGCATGGCCTACCATAGAGGGCTTCGAAAGGGCTCATCTTTAGTGATTCTTGGTAGCCGTTGTTGTAGGCAAATTCCACAAGTGGCAGGTAATATTACCACTTTTTAGGTTGATGCATTACATGCATCCTTAGAATGTCTTCTAGTATTTGGTTCACTCTTTTTATCTGTCCATCAGTTTGAGGATGATAGGCTGTGATAAACAATAATTTGGTCTCCAGGCCAACCATCAAGGATTTCCAAAATTTTGAAGTAAATTTTGTCTCTCTGTCAGATACGATCTCCTTAGGCATGCCGTGTAGTCTAAATATCTCCTTCATGAATACGTTGGAAATATATATCGCTTTGCAAGTCAATTTGACAGGAATAAAATGAGCGAACTTGCTCAATTTATCCACTAATACCATGATGGTGTCAATCTTGCTGGATGTTGTTGGTAATATTGTGATGAAATCCATGGAGATGGTCTCCCATTTCCAATTCAAGATTGGTAGAGGTTGTAATAATCCTGTTGGGTGTCAGTGTTTTGCTTTAACTTGTTGGCACTCTAGACATTTAGATAAATACTCAACTATGTCTTTCTTCAATCCAGATGAATAGAATTGTTTCCTAGTGGTCGTGACCATCTTCTGATAGCTTTGATGGCCGGTGTATGGTCTCTTGTGCTATTCATCCATTATGAACCTCTTCAAGTCATTACAACTTGGAATATATAGCCTGTTTTGGTAAGTCAACAGACCTCCATCTAGCATAGCCTTCATAATTTATCCTTGTGGGTTATTGCTCTAGGTACAAGATCGCGGTCTGGAAGAATGCGTCTATTTCTTGTGCATTCTTGACTCTTTCTCTGACATTCATCTCGCAGGTGCTCACCACTTCCAGGTGAATTGTTTTCATACTTCTTCTTCGGGAATCGACCACCTTATTTCCTTTCCTCTGATATGTTTGATTTCAAAATCAAACTTGCTAAGGAGGGCCATCCACCTAGCTTGTCTAGCATTGAGTTTTGGTTGGTCAAACAAGTATAGCAATCCACAGTGGTTTGTCATAAGTACAAATTTCCTAACCAAGAGGTAATGCCTCCACATTTTCAAAGCGTGCACTATGGCGGCCAACTCTAGGTCATGGATCACATATTTGACTTCATGTTCACTAAATTTTCGAGATTCATAGCAAACTGTGCTTCCTTCTTGCATAAGGACTTCTCTGAATCCTTCCTTGTAGGCATCTGTGCACACGAGGAAGTCCTTATCGGGATCAGAAATCTTCATCATGGGAACATGGGTTAGAAGGTGTTTTAGTGACTGAAACCTTTCTTCACATTCCAGTGTCCAAATGAATTTAACCCCTTTCCTCTGGAAGGCAGTGATTGGACAACCAGTCTTTGAAAACCCTTTTATAAACCTTCTATAGTATCCTACTAAACCCATAAAGGATCTGATATCTGAAAAATTCTTTGGGGTAGGCCATTTCATGATGGATTTTATCTTGTCAGTGTCCACTGCTACCTTTTCTTCAGATATGACATGGCCCAAGTGATGTATTTTCTTTTGGAAAAAGGAACACTTGCTAAATTTAGTGTAGAAATGATGCTCTCTTATCACTTGAAGTACAAGTCCAAGATGTTCCTGATGTTCCTCTCTATTCTTGGAGTAGATTAAGATATCGTCAATAAAACCCAATACAAACTTGTCTAGGAATTTGCTGAGTACATTGTTCATCAAGCACATAAAGGTGGCAGGTGTATTGGTTAATCCAAATGGTACTACCACAAATTTGTAGTGACCATATCTTGTCCTGAAGGCATTTTTGTGGATGTCTTCATCCTTGATTCGGACTTGATGGTATCTAGATCTCAAGTCAATATTTGAGAAAATGGTAGCATCCCCCAATTGATCGAACAAGTCATCTATTATGGGTAAGGGGTATTAGTTCTTTATGGTTACCTTGTTGAGCTACCTATAATCTATGCACAGTCGGAATGTACCATCTTTCTTCTTCACAAATAGGACTGGTGCTCCCCATCGAGACACACTAGGCTAGATGTAGAATTTTTCCATCATTTCCTTTAGTTGTAGTTTGACTTCATCTAGCTTGGGTGTACTCATCCTATAGGGGGTCCTAGATACTGGCACCACTCCAAGTGCAAATTCTATTGAGAATTCAATGTCCCTTCTCGGAGGTAGACCCGATACCTCTTCGGGAAACACATCTCTACACTATCTTAGTATGGGGTGGTCTTATAGTCTTGGTCTATCATCCTCAACAGATTCCAACACTTGTATTGCATATAGAGGACACCCCTTTCTGCAATACTTTTTCATTTGAAGGGATGATATTCGTCTCACTGAGACAAGCTTCTGAATCCCTTGGATGGTTATCTTTCTCCCTTCTTCATTTACACATTCTAAGGTTTTGTGGTTACAATCCAACTTAGTTTTTTATGCATATAGCCAGTCCATACCAATCAACAGGTGATACGATCCTAGGGGAAGTGTGTTAAGGTTATATTGGGTGGGAAATCCATCCATAGTGAATTGGCTAGATGGTACGACCTCCACTATTTTTATTTTGGTGCCAGTGTCTAACTGTACCAACCATGGCTTAGAATGTCTATGTGGCTGTAATTTACACTTATCAATAGCCTAAGGGGACACATAACTTAAATTTGAACCAGGGTCAATTAAAATAAATACTAGATGGTTGGTGATCATATGTTCCATCTCCACCACTGAAGCTTGGTGGTCCGCTTGTTTATTATCCATGGCGACATAAATTCATGGCATACTCCTAGCCATGCCATTGACGGTGGTAGCTTCTTGGATGCTGTGAATTCTCCTATTGTTCTGGTGTCTTTGCAAACAGTCCCTTAGTAGATGTTCTTCTCCACAACCCCAACATTTCAAGGGTTCTTTCTTTGGGTTATACATATTTCCTGGGGTTGATGCAAAAGGTTTATTTCCGCTCTGGGAGGGGAAATTCTGCTGGCGTACACTTCGGGCAAGAAAGATCATCCTTAAATCCTTCTTATAACTTTTAAATTTTGGGGGTTTAAACCCCTTTTTCTGTAACCCCAAACTATTCTTCTACTTCCAGCCTTCATGAGGTTCTGTCTGAAGCCCAAGATGTTCATAACAATATCTTGTTTTTCAGATAGTGTCTTCTAGGGTCTTTAACTTGTCAAACTCAATTTTGTTCCGATAGTCCTTAGGTAGCCCACTGATAAATCATTGCACCTTTGCCTTTTCTGCTTTTATGTAGTGTACATACCTCAACAACTCAAGGAATCTGCTGACATATTCCTCTATGGTGAGTTTCCCCAACTTGAGTTCATAGAAATATTTAGTCTTCTCATTGAAATATTTTTACGACAGATACTTCTTCCTGAAGTATTTCTCAAACCGTTCCCAAGATAGGTCATCTTCATGAATCCCTTTCACATTCTTAAGGTATTCCCACCAAATGGAAGCCTTTCCATTCAGGTTGAAATTGGCTGCTCAGGCCTTCAAGTTTTTAGAGAAGTCATGGACTCTGAAATACTTTTTTAGTCCAAGCAGCTAGGCCTTAGCCTCCTCTCCTTTCTTAATCTCACCATCGAAAGAGGGTGGTTTGGCCTTTCTAAATTCTTCAAGATTATGACTTTTGGAATGATTTATTTTCTTCCATTTTCTTTGAGAATCTGAACTGATTCTACTACTAGAAGATCCCTCTGAGTCGCCAATTTCCTTTCCAGAGGATTCACCCAACACTTGTCCCCTATCTCTAGGTTGGACCTTTCTCAAGGTACTCCTCCTAGTGCGACCACTTAAAGGGCCATGTTTCTGTATCTCAGGTGGACTTCGACTCCTCTTTGTCTGTCGCCGGTCCACATGATTGGTTTCAGGTCCATGCTACAATTGTCTTTATATGTCGGATAAAATTTGCAGCAAGTCTGCATTAATTTTTGTTTTCTTCTCTTTATTTTTTATCAATCTCTCGTTGTTGGCCTTGCATCTCTATAATTCGGCCATGAGAATCCTCACAGAATCAGCCAGGTCCGGAGGGGTCTCTACTGCCCTCCTCTAGTCAGACTCTTCTCCTCTATTGTGGGATCCATCTCCTAATTCGTGGTGCATCACCATTCTATATGATTGCAGTTTCCCGTGGTTGATTGACCACTTGAGTGTAGACAAAACACTTGTTGTTAGCTATCATTATATTAGTTCATAACCAACACATAATTCACATTTCTCAAATACATACACACACAACAATAATCTGTTATTATTTTCTATACTAAGGTCTTAACCAGACATTTTAGGAAAGGAGTAAGGTAGGATATCTCCCTCTAAACCCCTTAATGTGGTCTTTACGCAACTCGTGCATGAGCCCAAATAAGCCAAGTGTTGTAACCATGCTCTGATACCAATTTGTAACACACCCACCCTTCTGAAGGGGCTTCTATAGTGTAAAGCCTCTAAATTTTCAGTTTTTTTTGTTTTTGTGCTCCCATGCAAACAAGCACCAAGTGAAAGCCCCCCCTCCATGTGACCACTACCCATGACCAGAAGCCTAAATAAAAGGTGGTTTGTGACTCCTGTCATCAGGTATTCACATATGAGCCAACCTTGACTCACCCAACTCCCAAACTCCCGAACTTAGAACCTAGCGTATCGCTAGCTCCATTCCTTAACCTCCATCCATGTGACCCCTCATCATGACCCAGGGCCCAACTCTGAAGATCTTCTAGACTTCGCGTATCGTGAAGGTTTAAACTAGTACATCTTCTTTCCTTGGAATCCCGAAATTTAAACTCCTGATGTTAGATCAACGGTCCACAATATCCCTTCGATCGACTACTGCGATCAAATTGCGAACTCGGACTTCGCGACTTCTCACGATTGCTATCTCTGACTTCCCAAGTTGCGAGTTAGAAAAATTATGATCTCTCGCCACATGTACCTTAACAAAGAACATCTAGGATTGTTGCAGGTCCCAGCTCCTTGGTTTTTTGCCTCAGCTCCTTGCAAATCTTCCAAGGTTCGAATCCTCAAAATCCTGGATCTGCTACCACCTTTCCTCTGATGATCGATGGCTCCGATTAACTTCGAAACTTTGGGACATCACAAAATTCCACTCTCATGTGCACTTTCAAAGGATTATACCTTGTGCACTTTCCTCTGGATCTCATAACTATGGTCCTTTGCACATAGATTCGACGAATGGGATCTATTCTCTCCTTGTGAGGGAACTCTGAACTCGTAGATACAACGACCGAGGTGGGTCCTGAAGGATCCATAGATCAATGGTCCATGTTACTTCGCGACTTTGGGTTTCATAGGTTTTGGTCGCACCATCCCATAATCTTCCCGATATGCGAACTTAGAACTCGTGGATATGAGGTACTAGAAGGGGTTAAATCCTGTTCTCTTTCTCATAGCCAATGACCATGAAAACCCTTGGTTCCTTTTGGACGAATCTCATCCGTCCGTCCTTCAGAAAATGAAAACCTTTCCCTTTCAATATTTTTCAATCACTAATTTCCAGAGTTCTGACCCTGAATGGGTTAGGGACTTGGGTCTGTAAATTCACACAGCACGGGGGTCAACGGAGAGTATTCTCTTCATACGGGTGGTTTCAGGTCTACACGATATTTCTTATCTCGACCATTTTATGACTTATTCTTGGGAATCTTTTTGGAGTGAAGCTAGAAATACAATTTATTAGTGGGAAGTATGAGCTCCCAAGGAGATGGAATCATACGCATAACATAGCCATTTCACACAGAGATGTTCATACATGCATATATATATATATATATATATATATATATATATATATATATATATATATATATATATATATATATATAGATATGTAAACACCAATAAATCATTCATGATTCTAACTCAACAATTAAGGTCGAGAAAAGACTTATTAGAATTAGACAATGTGAAGCGACTACTGGAAGGGGTGCACCCGTTTCCACCCAACCATAGGCTCACTCACTCCAAAAGGATTTACCACTAGCCAGCCCTGAGCTATACCACGATGCTCTGAAACACAACCTTTTCTTCTCGCTCAGCCACAATAGGGACAGAGGTTACTCTCCTCTTCCCGCGGGATCTTGGCAATGGTTTATATGATTCCAAGAAAGGAGGACTAACCTTGTTTATCAACTTGTATCATAACCTTCTCTGCCATTTCCTATGTCTAGAACACTTAGTTTTTCCATTCTTCCTTGAATCCATGAGATTCTCTTCCCGTCTATGCACTCTTCGCAAGCGTTTTCTTCCCTCTTCCCACCACACCTTCCCTTCTTGCCTCTTTCAGCAGGGTCACGTGTGGCTCGAATTCCCATTCAGTGGTCAAGTCCGCAAGCCTTACGGATGAGTTCTTACACACCCCATCCCTCATTAACTCTTGAGGAGGTCTTCCCACACACCAACCTGATTGTAATTCATTTATGGGTCAGAGGATGGTTTTGGTCCTAAGCAATTAAATCCAGTACGCACTGGTTTGGTGAAGGTTAACGCAACCATTCCTAGTCCCCTTCACCCTCTCTTTGTATAGCATTCATGGTCTTTCTAAGTACACCCCCGCTCCATTAGTCATGCAAAAATTGTCCATTTTCTTAGTATATAATTAGGTTCACATTCATTTATCTTTCAAACAAAGGTCCATCGATTCAATATTCACACATATAAATTTTGTCATAGTCTTTTGGCCATTTATAGTTATATTTACAAACTGGGGGAAACATGGTGTCACATAGACAGTGTGTGTGAGAGAATGTGGGAGGAAGAGAGAGGTAGAAAAAGAGGGGAGGTAGAGAGAGGTAGAAAAATGATGGAGGTAGAGAGTGAGTGTGTTAAAGTGTGGGAGGGAGAGAGACGAGGACATAGAGGGGGGATAGAAAGTGTGTGTGTGGGATTATGGGAGGGAGAAATAGGAAGACATAGATGGGGGAAAGAAAGTGTGTGTGCGAGAGTGTGGGAGGGAGAGAGAGGAATAAAAAGAAGGGAGGTAGAGAGTGAGCATGTTAGAGTGTGGGAGGGAGAGAGAGGAAGACATATAGGGGGGATATAAATTTTGTGTGGGAGTGAGAGAGAGAAATGCATAGTAAGGTAGTAGAGAGAGTGTGTGAGAGTGTGAGAGGGAGAGAGAGGTAAATGTAGGAGAGAGGGGTAGATGTAGGAGAGATAGAGGAGAGATAGTGGGACATGGAGGGGAGAGAGAGAGTGCTTGAGAGTGTGATATGGGGAGAGAGAAAGAAAAAGAGGAGGGGTAGAGACAAAGAGGGCGGAGGGGTAGAGACAAAGAGGGAGGAGGGGAAGGGGAGAGAGCAAGACAAAGAGGAGGGGTAGAGACGAAGTTTGAGAGAGAGGGGAGAGAGAAAGAGAGGGGGGGTTGAGAGAGGGAGTGAGAGGAAGGGAAGAATAAAGGGAGACATATAAGGGGGTTATAGAGAGAACGAGAGGAAGGGGGGATACAAAGAGAGATAGAGAGGGGGAATAGAGAGAGAAATAACGGCAGAGAGACTGAGACTGAGACTAACAACGAGGAGAGAGAGAAAGGGTGGAAGAGAGGTGGAAGAGAGAGGGGAGTGAGAGACAAAGGGGAAGAGGGAGAGAAATAGTGAAAGAGGGAGAGTGGAAGAGGGGGGGATAGAGAGGGAGTGGGTGTGAGAGTCCGAGGCATGTAAAGGTAATGTCTAGCTCTAGGTATTTCCATGTCTTATGATGTAAAAGTCTTGTGATGTATTGGTATTACCATCTATACGAGTGTGAGGGATAGAGAGGGAGATAGACAGGGGGAGTAGAGAGGGAGAGTGGGAGTGAGATAAAGAGGGTGGGGGGAGGGTTAGATGTAGGAGAGGGAGGACAAAGGTAGAGAAGGAAATGATTTCTAGGAGTGCATGCGTGCTCCTAGAGTGGATGCGTTCTCGTTTGAATTCAAATTTTTTGGTCGGGATTGACAAGGTCTATGCTGACTTGGTTGGCTCAGATTTAGGTTTTGGGATGACAAACCTATTGGTTCAGTATGCAAATTGATAAAAATATCCATTTTTGTGAATACCCCTCTATATCTTTGTCTTTGACATTATTTTTCTATAGGATAAACAATTTAGTTGTTGATGGAAATATAGACATAGATCGATTCAGCTATGAAGATTTCAAATATATGATTTAAAAAAAAAGCATATTGTTTACTATTTTTAATCTATTTTTGTCTTCAAATATATCAAAATCCTAGAATACATGCCTCTCTTATTTCATCTATAACTTTTTCTTGGCTTAACCATTTCTTAAATGTGTTATATGTGGAACTACAGGAGACTGATACCTATGATCTAAAAAAATAAATGTTTTTATCATGTTAAGACCCTTTTATCCTGCACAAACAAAAGACGTTGAAATTTTAGGCATATATTGACTTTGATAATTTTAAAAAAATTTAAAATTAATATTAAAAATTTCAAAAAAATACACGGCATAATAAAAATGAGTTTTCTACAAGTATACAAGTTTTTAGAACTATATTCCATTGTTAATACACTCAACACCTGCATGAATGAAAAACTATACATTATATTGTGTTGGAAAATTAAGATACCACTGTTAGAAAAAATAAAAGTTGACCTAGTTATTCACAATGTCTATAAATAAAAGTTGTATATTTTGAAATCTAATTTAATTTCCTACATCTCATCTTCTTACACAACATTCAAATTCATTGTAAAAGTAAATTGAATAATCCCTCCAAGTTAAAAAATTGTTGTTTTTCCAGTTTTTCATTGCCATTAACGTGTTATGAGAGACCATCATTAGCTTTCACTCACCCTCAAGCTCTAGGTCATGGTCATGGTATAGTTATAGCTCTAGGTCTATGTGAGGGGGGAAGACAAAGAGAGTAGCTGAGAGTGAGGGAGAGGGAGACAGAGAGAGGGGGA
>ML821112.1:157718-171826 GCA_009831015.1 Picea engelmannii | reverse complement strand
ATTCTAAAAATCCATCTGTAAATGAATAAGCCTCCTTTCTTGCAACCTCATCTAACACGACATTACTGATGGAGTAGGAAAGGGGTCATGAACACATAGAATTTAAACTTATGATTATGGTTATAGGGTTGATGTTTAAAATTGATGGAAACAAGTCTAAGTACTCCTTCAATAAGGCCTCAATCCCAAACATCATTTATTCATATGAATAATATCCTATGGATTTCATATCAAGTCACTCCTCATTGACAATATTTACTTTCCACAATTTCAAAGGATACTAATAAGATGCATTAGCACCATCTTTACATTTCTCCTTGATCTCTATGGACCCCTGATCCAGGTAGATATTGATGGCCACCCACCTATTCCAAATTCCACCTAGCTCATATTGACAGTTTCCAATTCAACACGTTTCTATGTAATGGTGACATTTCTTTGTAATTGTGAGTTTTCAACTTCTGGGGCTGTATTGAAGCTCTACACAACATCTAGGTGGATATTGGTGGTTTCCCACCTAGTCCAACTAGCTTGGTGGCTTCCCATGTTACGAGGGCTTTGTTTATATAGACCAGGGGTTGGGCCGCTCTCCACGAGGATGGAGGGTTTTGTGAGCACAAGTTCGGGCTCTCAAAGTGGCATAAGGTTGATGCAGGAGCATCGCCAACTCATCAAGGAGCATCGCTGAGTCAAGCGAGCCAGCACATGGAGCAGAAAAGACAGCTGGATAAGCCAGCACACATTTTGAAATACCTTGGAAGTTGTTGCGCCGCTCTTTATTGAAGGCATTCATAAAGAAGCGCACTTGTATTGTAAAGGGGACCTTGAGCCTTTAAGCTCTCGTCCTTAGTAGATAGGATGCATTTATTAGATTTAATGCAGGTAGATAGAATAGTTAAGTCTAGATTAGACAGTTCAGTTTTCAAGAGGGAAAATGGATATAGACACCCTCACTTGTAACATAATAGAGATTCATTCATTCAGGAGCAGCATTCAGAAGAGGAGGAGCAAGCAGAGAATTTGTGAAGAACACCCATCTATAGATGTTTTTGAATTAATGGAAGAGAGTCTTTGATTCAAATTCATGACTGGTGTTGTTTCTCTGTGTGTGTTGGTTATGTGCTCATGAATGTTTGTTTTATGTCATACATTTTCTTTGATATGCTGTGTATGTGATTTCATAGCTGGATTGAAATCTGTGAGAGTAAGAAATTAGTTTCAATTGTTTCTCTATATTGGACCAGAGAATTCCTGCAAAGGATGCAGTTGAATTTGTCCGGAAGGAGTGCATGACTGCAGATTTAAGATAGAGATAACTTTTGTTCTAAGCTCTCAGAAGTGCAAATTTGGCACAGGAGCCATGCAAGGCGTGCGTAGGCTGGACGAAGACTCAGAGTTGCGATTTTGAGTCAAAGGGAATTAGGACTTCTGCTGCAGGTGAGTGCGCAGAGCCGGGGAAACTTCAACACTTAGGCATGTTTGAAGAAGACACCACAAGGAGTGCGTGTAACAAGTCCTCATAAAGACTTGTGAAGCGAAGACAAGCTCAGGAGAAATAGGCCTACAGTTCACTGGAGTAGAATTGCAGGAGTGATGTGGAACGCCCAAGAGAAGCTCCATAGGTTGGTGAGTGGTTGAACAAGTCCTCACGGAGGAAGCGTTAGATTCATCTCACAGGAAATATCAAAGGGAGGACGGACAATTGACATCTCCTGGAGAGGTTCCACGAGAACCCAAGGACCGTCAGATCTTGCAAAGGTGCGCGGAGATTACAGTGCGAACATTTAGAAGTTCGAAGCTCAGGGGGAAGTAGTGTCGTCGATCTGGGTTCATAGGAACCATCAGATTTGCATGTGCCATCGCATATCGGCATATCGCGAGTTGAAGCACCAAACCATTGGAACGAGAGTGACGATTTCGCGATCCGCGATATCCCGATAGGATCACAACCGTTCATCATGGGGACGCGTGTCAAGGAATCCCATCTAATCGGGGTTCATAGAATCAGGGTTCTCGACGAGAGAGAACACTTGCATGTCGGATCCGCGATCCGCGATATCCCGAAGGTGACGTGGCATTGTGGGACCCCAGGATCTAGCAGAGTACAGGTGGAATTGTATTGGAGGGTCGGTACATCGGGGCTCGAAGTTTGGAAATTCAGAGTGTCAACATCGTGAGTAGCGATATCCTGATAGGGAAAACTTCGATAATAGAAGAAGAGAAAGTCAACGATTTGACCCATATCGGGGTTCGGGGACTCGTGAGGCATAAGGAACGCGAGTATAGAATTCGCGATATCGCGAATTCCGATTTTCCGACTGTTAAGGGAAATAATTGGAGAGTGTTGTGGGTGAAGAATTCCTGATGGGGAATTAAAGGAGCATTGACGCTCTTCGGGCCAAAGATTTGAGAAGGTTCTGGTGAGAGCGATCGTTCTCCGAGGAGTGGGGAAGGTTGCGCCAGTGTGGTATCAGAGCTAGATATATTTTCTTTCTGTAGCAGAGAGAGACAAGATTCACCATGTCACCCAGGAGAGAGAGACAATCACCCGACCCAGAGGACAGGGAGGTTAGAAGAAGAGGTAGGCCAGCAAGGAATCTAGAAATGGAGCGCCAGATGAGAGATCTCCGAGCAAGACTTGAGGAGATGGAGACAACGCAGAGACACGGAGTTGGTGCAGGGGATATTAGCGACTCTGAAGTGGAAGAAGAAGCTGGACATGAAGAAGAAGTCACAACAGAGGATGCATCAACTGAGCGATTGATTAAAGTTATCGCCAGGATGAGTTCCAAGACTAAAATGGATATTCTAGCTTATGAAGGAAGCCTGGATGCAGAAGAGTTGTTGGACTGGATCAGAGCTCTTGACACCTACTTCGATTATGAAGATATCGAAGAGGATAAAAAGGTAAGTCATATTATCACTAAGTTGAAAGGACATGCAGCATTATGGTGGGACAAGCTACAAGCAGATAGACGTTCCAAAGGCAAGCCGAAAATTAAAAGCTGGGATAGGATGATCGCAAAGATGAAGGCGAAGTTCATCCCTAGGGATTACCAGATCACACTGTTCAGGCGAATACAGAACCTGAGGCAGAAGTTGATGACGGTGAGGGAATACACCGAAGAGTTTTACAAGCTCAATATCCGAGCAGGTCATCGGGAGATCGATGATGAGAAGGTGGCAAGATATCTGAATGGTCTGAGATACGACATTCAGGATGAACTAAGCATGCTAACCATCTGAACGGTGGAAGATGCTTACCAAATGGCTCTGAAGGCCGAGGAGAAACTGAGATGTAAGCAAGGTCAGCGAGGGCGAGGTAGAAGTCAGCCCAAAGGCAAGGCAGTTGCCCAGGAGAAATTCTAGAAGCCCAAGGAGGAATGGAAGAAACATCAGGGTAAAGTTGAAAGAGGTGGAACCTCACAGCGAGGACAACATACAGAGTAGGGTGGCGGATATGCTGACACAAATAATTTTCCTCGTACTAGAGGTCGAGGTAGAGGAAGAGCAGGAGTTACCACATGTTTTGCGTGTGGAAAGAATGGGCACAAGTCCTTCGAGTGTCCAGAGAAGAAGAAAGACGCATGAGAAACTAACATCATAGAAGCGCAGAGGCGTGATGCTGAGTCAGAAGATGCAGACAGCGAAAGATCTCTTGGGATGCATAAGGTCCTTTTGACACCTAAGAAGGAGGTGGAAAGCACAACTCAGAGAAGCAGACTGTTCAGAACAGCTTGCACAGCCAAGGACAAGAAATGCAAGGTCATCGTGGACAACGGAAGCACTGATAACCTCGTTTCTAAGGAAATGGTGGAAAAGATGGAGCTAGAAACGACTAAGCACCTGAGTCCATATAAAGTCTCGTGGCTACAGAAAGGACACCAGGTAAGTGTCAAAAAACAGTGTTTAGTTGAATTCAAAATAGGGGGATACCATGATCAGAGTCTATGCGATGTTATTCCCATGGATGTATGTCATTTATTGCTAGGTAGACCATGGCAGTATGACCAAAATGTGGTTCATGATGGGAGAATGAACACATATACCCTGGAGAAAAATGGGAGAACACATAAGTTGCTTCCAATAAAGGATAAGGGAGTGAAACTGGAAGTAAGCAACACCATACTTCTCATGAGTGGGAAGGAGCTTCTCACAGAGATGGAGAAGAAGGAAGATCCACAATTCTTTGTGGTCAGGAAACCGAAAATTGTCCTGACTAGCACAAGAGTGGATGACTTACCGGATGAGATTCAGGAACTGTTGGGAGAGTTCGCTGACATCATCGTGGATGAATTACCTCATTTGTTTCCACAACTGAGAAGTGTGAGTCATCACATTGATCTCATACCAGGAAGCAGTTTACCGAACAAAGCCACGTATAGATTGACACCTCAAGAGAATGAGGAGGTCAAGAGGCAGGTCCAAGATTTGGTGGACAAAGGATTGGTCAGAGAGAGATTGAGTTGATGTGCTGTACCGACAGTGCTCAGTCCGAAGAAAGATGGAGGTTGGAGAATGTGTACAGACTCCAAAGCAATCAACAAAATCACCATCAGGTACAGATTTCCACTGCCGAGAATGGATGATCTGATGGATTGCCTGGGTGGGGAAAACTATTTTTCGAAGGTTGATCTGAAAAGAGGATATCACCAGATTCGCATGAGGGAAGGTGATGAATGGAAGACAACATTCAAGACAAATGAAGGTTTGTATGAATGGTTGGTCATGCCGTTTGGCTTGACAAACGTGCCGAGTACATTCATGAGGCTAATGAATGAAGTCCTTAAGGAATTCATCGAAAATTTTGTAGTCGTATATCTGGATGATATATTGATCTACAGTAAGACGAAGGCTGAACATTTGAGGCATTTGGCCATTTTGATGAGGAAGCTACAGCAAGAGAAGTTGTTGATCAATATGAAGAAGTCTTCATTTATGCAGACAGAGCTCATTTATTTGGGTTTTTTTATCTCAGCGAATGAGTTGAAAATGGATCCAAGTAAGGTGGAAGTGATCAAGAATTGGCCATCACCGAGAAACATTTTCGAGGTGAGGAGTATTCATGGTTTGGTTAGTTTCTACAGGAAATTCATTAGGAATTTTAGTGGAATTAGCGCCGCGATGATGGACACAGTGAAAAAGCGACACAAGTCTTTTCATTGGACAACAGAGGCTGAGAAAAGCTTCAATCTGTTGAAGCGGAAGATCACAGAGCAACCAGTGTTGGTGTTGCCTGACTTTCAGAAGACATTTCAGGTGATGTGATGCAAGCGGATATGCCATAGGAGCGGTCCTAAGTCAGGACGACAGACCAGTTGCATATTTTAGCGAGAAGCTGGATGAAGCGAAGATGAAATACTCCACGTATGATAAATAATTTTATTCCATCATACAGGCATTAAAGAAGTGGAGGCATTACTTGGTCCCGAAAGAATTTGTATTGTACAACGATAATCATGCATTGCAGTTTGTGAGTCAACAGGATAAGTTGAACCAGAAAAATGCAAAATGGGTAGAGTACATGCAGAATTTCACGTTTGTGATTAAACACATTTCAGGAATTGCTAACAAAGTGGAAGATGCTTTGAGCAGGAAATGTTTGTTGTTGTAGGAGTTCAGAGTCAAAACATTGGGTTTTGAAAATCTCAGGGACATGTATGCAGGTGATGCAGATTTTGCTGAAGCGTATGAAGCAACTGAGAATCCAGTCATCAGGGATCGGAGACCATGGATGGATTACATGATCCAGGAGGGATTTCTATTCAGAGGCAATCAGCTGTGTATTCCAGATTGCTCCATGAGGGAGAATATGCTAAAAGAAAAGCATAGTGGAGGTTTAGCAGGACATTTTGGCCACGACAAAACATTCGCAAAGCTGAGCGAATCTTATTTTTGGCCAGGCATGTGAGTAGATGTCAAGAATTTTGTTGATAGGTGTCGAATTTGTCAGCATTCGAAGGGCCGAAAGCAGAATGCAGGGCTTTATCAGCCATTGCCCATACCGGAGAGGCCATGGGAGGCGATCAGCATGGATTTTGTATTGGGATTGCCAAGGACGCAAAGAGGGGTTGATTCCATCTTTGTGGTCGTGGACATGTTTTCTAAAATGGCACATTTTATTCCGTGTCAGAATACCAGCGATGCAACGCACATCGCAAACTTGTTTTTCAAAGAGATTGTCAGACTTCATGGATTGCCGAGAAGCATAGTGTCAGATAGGGATACCAAATTCATAGGTCATTTTTGGAGGATGCTATGGAAGAAGCTAGGAAATAACTTAGCGTTTAGTTTAGCTTACCATCCGCATACAGACGGACATACCGAGGTGGTCAACAGGAGTCTTGGAGATTTGTTGAGGAGCTTGGTGACGGAGCATCACAGCAGCTGGGACAATGTGTTGCCACAGGCCGAGTTTGCGTACAACGAGTCAGTGAATCGGAGTATAGGCGCAAGTCCATTTCATATTGTGTATGGGAAACAACCGAGAGGAGTTTCTGAACTCATGGAGTCAGAACAGACTGCGACTAGCAGTGCAAGCACCGAAGAATTCGCTGAAGTAATGCAGGAACTTCACACCAAGGTGAAGCAATGACTGCAAGATTCAAATCAAGAGTACAAACACAGATCGGATCAACATCGGAGACAAATTCAGTTCGAAGTTGGCGATTTAGTTATGGAGCATCTGAGGAAGGAAAGGTTCCCGAGGGGAACATATAATAAATTAAAAATGAAGAAAATCAGGCCATACAGAGTCCTGAAGAAATTCAGAGAAAATGCGTATGAGATTGAGTTGTCGGATGGCATCGGAATATCTACGATATTCAATGTTTCGGATTTATACCCATACAGGGCTGGAGAAATAGAAACTAGAACTGAGGAACCAATAGTCCAGTGGCAGAAGCAGATGCCAGTAGCAGAGAAACCGCAGATGGAGTGCATAATAGACAAGTGAGTGGGAAAGAAGACCAGGCGAAAACAGTACTTCGAGTACCTGGTGAAGTGGAAGAATCACCCAGTGGAGGATGCTAGCTGGGAAAACGAAGCAGTGATACAGAAGCATGGACAGACCGTGCAGGAGCTCATGGACAGGAGCCCATGAATTTGTTTTTCAAGCCGAGGAGTATGATGTAGGAGCATCGCCAACTCATCAAGGAGCATCGCCGAGTCAAGCGAGCCAACGCATGGAGTAGAAAAGACAGTTGGATAAGCCAGCACACATTTTGAAATACCTTGGAAGTTGTTGCGCCACTCTTTATTGAAGGCATTCATAAAGAAGCGCACTTGTATTGTAAAGGGGACCTTGAGCCTTTAAGCTCTCGTCCTTAGTAGATAGGAGGCATTTATTAGATTTAATGCAGGTAGATAGAATAGTTAAGTCTAGATTAGACAGTTCAGTTTTCAAGAGGGAAAATGGATATAAACACCCTCACTTGTAACATAATAGAGATTCATTCATTCAAGAGATTCATTCATTCAGGAGAAGCATTCAAAAGAGGAGGAGCAAGCAGAGAATTTGTGAAGAACACCCATGTATAGATGTTTTTGAATTAATGGAAGAGAGTCTTTGATTCAAATTCATGACTGGTGTTGTTTCTCTGTGTGTTGGTTATGTGCTCATGAATGTTTGTTTTCTGTCATACATTTTCTTTGATATGTTGTGTATGTGATTTCATAGTTGGATTGAAATCTGTGAGAGTAAGAAATTAGTTTCAATTGTTTCTCTATATTGGACCAGAGAATTCCTGCAAAGGATGCAGTTGAATTTGTCCGCAAGGAGTGCATGACTGTAGGGTTCAGATAGAGATAACTTTTGTTCTAAGCTCTCAGAAGTGCAGATTTGGCACAGGAGCCGTGCAAGGCGTGCGTAGGCTAGACGAAGACTCAGAGTTGCGATTCTGAGTCAAAGGGAATTAGGAATGATGCTGCAGGTGAGTGCACAGAGCCGGGGAAGCTTCAACACTTAGGCGTGTTCGAAGAAGACACCATAAGGAGTGCGTGTAACAAGTCCTCATAAAGGCTTGTGAAGCGAATACAAGCTCAGGAGAAATAGGCCTACAGTTCACTGCAGGAGAATTGCAGGAGTGATGTGGAATGCCCAAGAGAAGCTCCACAGGTTGGCGAGTGGTTGAACAAGTCCTCACGGAGGAAGCGTTAGATTCATCTCATAGGAAATATCAAAGGGAGGACGGATGGTTGACATCTCCTGGAGAGGTTCCATGAGAACCCGAGGACCGTCAGCTCTTGCAAAGGTGCACGGAGATTACAGTGCGAACATTTAGAAGTTAGAAGCTCAAGCGGAAGTAGTGTCGTCGATCTGGGTTCATAGGAACCATCAGATTTTCACGTGCCATCACATATCGACATATCGCGAGTTGAAGCACCAAACCATTGGAACGGGAGTGACGATTTCACGATCCTTGATATCTCGATAGGATGACAACCGTTGATCGTGGGGACGCATGTCAAGGAATCCCATCTAATCAGGGTTCTGAGAATCGGGGTTCTCGACGAGAGAGAACACTTGCATGTCGGATCCGCGATCCGCGATATCCCGAAGGTGATGTGGCATTGTGGGACCCCGGGATCTAGCGGAGTACAAGTGGCATTGTATTGGAGGGTTGGTACATCGGGGCTCGGAGTTTGGAAATTCAGAGTGTCAACATCGCGAGTAGCGATATCCCGATAGGGAAAAATATGATAATAGAAGAAGAGAAAGTCAACGATTTGACCCATATCGAGGTTTGGGGACTCATGAGGCATAAGGCATGCGAGTATAGAATTCGCGATATCGCGAATTTCGATTTTCCGACTGTTAAGGGAAATCATTGGAGAGTGTTGTGGGTGAAGAATTCCTAACGGGGAATTAAAGGAGCATTGACGCTCTTCGGGCCAAATATTTGAGAAGGTCCTAGTTAGAGTGACCGTTCTCGGAGGAGTGGGGAAGGTTGCGCCAAAGGTCAAACTCTGAGGGTTTTGAATTTCAATAATAGGGTTTGGGCCACTCTCCATGTGGAGGGTTTAATTGGTTTGGAGGAAAAAAATTCTTTTGTCTTTGTTTTTTTTTTTTGTTATATATAATATAAATATATAATTAATATATTATATACAATATCATTTTCCTCCAATGTGTCCCATCGTCTAGTGCTATAACATGGTCGAGTCAACTTTACGAAGAAAAATTGAGATGGTTTTTGTCGACTTACCCCGAGTTGAGTCGACTTTAGGAAAAACAATATTGTCGCATCCAGACAATTTGACATTCCCTAACAACTTGTATAGAGTTCCAATCCGAACTCCTTTCACTAATACCATCATTCCCCTGGCCATTTCTTTTATGTATCCTTCTGAAATAGAGTGCGCACACCAACATCACTCATCTTGCTGACATATATCAAGTTTCTTGCCCAACCTAAAATATGTAACACACTTAGAAGGATTCTACTCCTCCCATCCTACAATATCAGTCGAAATGTTACCCATTCAACAATTTTGGTTGTCGAGTAGCCCCCCAAGAACTCATATCCCCCTTTGTATCTCTGATATTCACATAACCATTCTGTATGAGGTGTCATATGAAAATATGTTCTTGAGTCAACAACCAAACATCCTAAATAGGTTTTGTACCAATTAATTAGGTTGTATTCTTTCTCTCAATTGAATGTTTCTTGTCAGATCTTGTAATGCCTTCTATTTCCTTCAACTTGTAGTCCCTTTTTTAATGCCTAGCTTTATCACATTTCCAGCATCATCTCTTCCACTGAACTGGGTGTTTATATTTACCATTCGACTTAAACCTTCTACAAAATATTTTTCCTTTATCTCTATGAATTTATTGACCTCTCACCATTAATCATATTTGGTCGATCCTCCCATGTTCGTCTGTATAATTTATTATAATAATAGAGATTAAATCATGTCATCTAGTGCTAACATGGTCAAATTACTCCCTATATCTATGACTAAGTTTAACCACTTAGACATCCCCATAATTCAAGTCTTTTGTTGTTTTTGGCAACTTTTCACCATATTTTTTATCACCATTATTCCATTGGATTTCACATCGGATCATAATCCTCCTTCATCCTTGTCTCATCTTATATGTCCATCTCTCAATTCCAATGCAACATTCCATTTCAAGGAGCATTAAAGGRRTATGATAGTTATATAAAAAAWTTAYTTCTTATATTATTACCATCAATTTTTTTTATCAAGTGAGATATTTATCCTAATAGATCCATATTAACTCCATATCAAATAAACATTCATAAAAATCATTAAGATGAAAAATCTTCTTTATAYTTTTCTTTTTAAATTAAACTAAAGTTTAAAAAATAACTTAAAATCCAAATCTCTCCATACTTAAAAAGATTATAGATTTAAATATAATTTATAAATATAAACATTACACTTTTACTTTTAATTTTTTTACTTTTTGAAAAATAGTCATTGAACATACTTATTCACATGTTATATTATCCTTGTACTTATAACATATGTTACATTAACCTTAGACACAAGCATACACATTTCTTTAAACATATATAACACATTGCATTAGTATTCAAAAAGTTAATTTTAACTAGTGAAACTCCCCTCATCTCAAGGTAAAAATAAAGAGAATAGAGTAGCAAGTGATAGATAAAAGGTCTCTTACACCATTAGAATAAATTGATGATGAGTTGAAGCCACAAATACTAAAAATTATTTTTTTGTTGTGTTAATATTCAACAAGTTTTAATTTACAATAGTGAACCTCCCCTCATCCCAAGGTAAAAATAAAGAGAATAAAGTAACAAGTGAGAGAAAAGGGCTCACACACCATTATAATAATTTGATGAGGAGTTGCAATGATGGATACCAAACATTGATTTTTCATTGCATTAATAGTCAACAAGTTAATTTTCACTAGTGAACCTCCCCTCATCTCAAGGTAAAAATAAAGATAATAGAGTAGTAAGTGAGAGAGATAAAAGGGATCACACACAATTAAACAAAAATGATGATGAGTTGCAATGATGGATACCAAACATTGATTTTTCATCGCATTAATATTCAATGGGTTAATTTTCACTATTGAACCTCCCCTCATCTCAAAGTAAAAATAAAGAGAATAAAGTAGAAAGTGAGAGAGAAAAGGGATCACACACCATTAAAATAAATTGATAATGAGTTTCAATGATGGATACCAAACAATGAATTGTTATTATGTTAATCTTCAACAAATTAATTTTCTCTAGTGAACCTCCCCTCATCTCCAAGTAAAAAGAAAGAGAATAGAGTAGCAAGTGAGAGAGAAAAGGGATAACACGTCGTTAGACTAAATTGATGATGAGTTGAAATGATTGATACAAAACATTTATTTTTCAAGGTTCAAGGATACCTAAAAACCATCATAGACATAACACAATTTCTTTATGGATGAGAAGTATGAAGCTTTGGTAAAGGTATTATGAAAAATTGATGTGATGAGAAATAAACAAGATGCAGGACCTATTGTCCAAGCGATGACATCAGAACTTGATTTTAAAACCCACCATTCAATAATCAATAACGTCGAAGGAAAGACACTAGGTGCTCTATGTATTATTTTTTTCATTTTTCACATGATTAATCAATAGAAACATTGATGATAGTTATAAGTAAATAAAGAGACATGTTGTTTATGATACTTAGTCTTGATATTTTCCAAACAATCCTAATTACAATACTTTTATTTCTCTTATTACATTATGCCTAAACACTACTACATTGTATACATATATCCTTAATTTGTTACAAAATTCACCTCTATATATATCATTATAGCTAACAAAAAAATAACACTTCAATATTATTTCATTAATCTTTATTTGAGTTTTTAATCTTTTATATATCACATATTACATTACAGATAAACACTACACATCTCATTCAAAATATATAACATATTGTATTACGCCTAAACACTACATTGTGTACATATGTTGTTAGTGTGTTGCAAAATACACCTCTCTATCTATATCATTATAACTAACAAAAATTAACACTTCAAAATTATTTCATTAATTCTTATTTGACTTTTATTCTTTCACAGATCTTATTTATTTTCACTTCTAAATCTTAATTTTTTACATTTTAAATTCATATCTTTAAATATTAAAAAAATAAAATATATAAACCTATACTAATTTTATTTCAATATTGAGTAACTTTTACATAAAATTTAAAATATAAATTTACATTTAAAATTAAAATTTTTATATCTTTAAATCATTAAAAAAATAATAAAATAAAATAAATCTATATCAATTTTATTTCAATATTAATTTATTTATTTATGAACAAAAATTGGCAAAGAGTATATTAATAAAAAAAGTTTGAAAATATACTCAATGGCAAGACAAATGCTTATTCAGTTCTAGACTAGTTCTATCTACTTATTATATGTCTGATCTCCACAAATAGTAATTACATTGCAAAATTTGATAGAACTATTATGTAAAAAATACCCAATATATAATATACAATGTATCGAATTGGGCATCACAAAATCCTCCTGCAAATTCCTGAGAGACCTTAGGTTTTGGACTTCCTCCAACAAACTAAGGAAACATGTTCGGTTTCTTTTTCTTCTTTCTCCTACTTGCAATCCTTTCCGCCAATTTCTTGTGGGAGGAGAAATGCTTTCCAACAATCACATGAATCCCCCAGAGTCTTGTGCATCCTCAACCAACAAAACTGAGACTAGGAAGGATATATAAATATGCCCCAATATAAAAACAAAGCGTTTTCGAATGAAATCTGTAGGAATACATCCTCCAGATTAATAGACACAGATGTTTCTTCCTACAAAGATCATTTCTTTGAAAGATGTTGATTGAGATAGAAGAGAAAAATATTCTTTTGGATGATGAGGAAAAACAAGCTACAAAATGAAGAAAACATATTTAAGGAAGCTACAGGAAAGTGTTCCTCAAAGTCAATCACATGAAGCATATTTTTGGATATGTTGAGAAGAAAGATAAATTATTGAACATAGAGTTATAGTCCCTGAGACAAGAGAAAAACAATATCAAGGAAAATCTTGAGAAGGCATAAATTGAGAATCTACCTATTATTAGCACAATGATGTCCTAGTTGTTGGCTACAAATACACATGTGTCAAAACACTGAGTTAGGAATTTGCTTCCACACAAGTTTATGACATGTTAATTTCATAACGCTCTACCCAAGACATTTAGTGGAAATCCTTAAAATCAACTGATTATGGAAAAAAATTTAAAATATATATCATCCAAATTCATAGATAAAAATAATTAATATATATAAATAAATTCATTCAATCTTATTTTCAATTAGATAATATAATTAAATTATATGATAAAAGTAAAAATTAAAAAAACTAAACCCATACATGAAGGCTTAGGATTTTTAGGTTATATTTGTTATATTAAGAGATATATAATAGGTTAATGGTTAAAAGGGTTTAGGTTTATTGGGATATAATAAATAATTTATATATGTTATGAATTTTAAGGGAAAATATATTAGCGTGTAGGTTGTTTGTGTAGAGTGTGAATAAAAGGGGTATTTTGTTAGACAACTTTAAAAACCTTGTTCACATAAGGTTGATCACCCAACTTGGAACATATTGGGAGGGATTCTTCTGGAGAAAAAAAAAGATACATGTGTCAAGATATGGACTTAAAAATTGTTTTTACACAACTTCTTGAAATATTCCTTTAAGAACATTTTACCTAAACGTTTTTAATGAAAACCTTAAAATAAACTTATTATGAAAAACAACCATTATAGTACTTAAACTAATAAATAAAAATATTTAATATATATCTAAAATAAATTTAATCCATACAAATTTTAATAAAATAATATAATTAAGCTAAATGACCAATAAATTTAATTAATTAAATAAAGAAAAGTACTAAAACATGTTAAATTTTTTAATGAAACAAAACATCATATTCAAACTAAAAATATTTGATATATTAATTATTTGAAATACCCCTCTCCCTCCACCTATTCCCAATCCCTCTTCCCCCTTCCACCTCTCTATCCCCCATTATATCTTCCCCCCATCGCGCCCCCCTCTCTCTACCCTTCTCTCT
>ML821112.1:142792-154905 GCA_009831015.1 Picea engelmannii | reverse complement strand
ATGTTACTTTAACAACACTTTACCTAAAAAAAATTAATGAAAACCTTAAAATCAACTTATTAGGGAAAAAACATGATATCATTTAAACTAATAAATAATAAATAATAATATATATCTAAAATAAATTCAATGCATATAATTTTTAATAAAATAATAAAATAAAGTTAAATAACCTATAAAATAAATAAAATATTTAAAATAAATAAAACATGTGAAATTTTAAATGAAATAGAAAATCATATCCGCATAACAATAATTATTTAAAAAAAATCCAACACTTGAAATTTTAAATGAAATAGAAAATCATATTCACATAAAAAAAAAATTATCTTAATTATTTGAAAGAGTTCTAACTTCAGGTATACCCAGTCAAATTTGGTTGACATCCCAATCAAATTTGGTTGACAGCCTCCCCAAACTTTGCATTCAATTCACACACTCGACAAGAATTCCACCTCCACTTCAAGGCCAGAATTATCGATGACACCTCCGGTCATTTGAAGTCATGGAATGGCTCCAACTGCTGCCAGTGGTAGGGAGTATCCTTCAATAATCAAACTGGACACCTTGTGGGGCTTCTATTGTCGGGGCTTCTGCTGAAGAAGATCTGTGAATGCCCACACTAACAAGAGAAGACGATTTGTTGTCTGACCCACCTAATATCTGTAAACTCATGGTTGTCGTGGTGCTAGGGTTGCTGGGAAAAAAAAATCTCACCTAAACACATAACCACAAACCTTGGGAATCGTAACACTGGGCGAAATGGATAAATCCCGATAGATTTATTTGCAGGAAACCAACAGGAAAATAGAGGAAACAATACAACTATTCTATGCTTATAATGAAGGTGGAGCTGGGACACATTTCACTGCTCTATCAGAAAGTGGATCTTAGGCATCTCCATCGACTCAAAACAATAGGAAAACCAAACACTGCAACAACGTGTAGATTCCTAAGGGGATTGGACCTGTAATGTTAGTGTACCCCAGGTGGACAGTAACTGAGTGGAGGAGGAACAATGACTTTGGAATCCTCTCCTTCAATGTGTTATTTTTCAGAAGCAGCTCAGACAGAGATGATAGATTTCCTATAGAAGATGGTATGTAGCCGTACAAATTGTTGTTTGGCATGTGGAAAAGGGTTAGATTCTTCCATTTTCCTTGAAAATCAAAGAAACGTTGTGAGATATTTTATTTCTGAGTACTGTCAAGCTAGATAGATTTCCGAGCTTCCATGGAACGGTGCCTTCAATTCCCACTGTGGACAGGTTAAGATATGTCAAATTTTTCAACAGGCCCAGCTGTTGGGGAATAGGTTGAACTATAATATTATTGGATCTAATATTCAAATTCACCAAATGACTTAACTCAATCAACACTGCAGGACGAATTTGTGTGTGTATTGCATACCGCCTATTTTCATCATGATAATTATTATCATTTTATATGGGCACTGGAATGTCATATTTATGTTATCATATAGAGAGTAATAAAGTCCCGACTTCCTCGAACTTGAAAGTCACCGAAAGTTAACTAAAGACAATTTTCGCCTATTGTGAATAAATTTCAGACAACAAGTTTGATAAAGAGGTTCACAGATTGTCAACTACAGACAATTTTCTAACTGCATGCTATTTCGACCCATGACTTCGAATTTCTCATGTTATTAATAAATTTCAGATGAGAATTTCGATCAAAATGTGGAGAATGCATTATTAAATACCTTAAGCTATATTTTGGAATCATATTCAAGGGTTTCAGTTGAATTCGGAGCATCTTTCTCCCACCACATGGCTGCCCCACATGGATTGCTTTGTGATATTGAAAATCTATAGACGCAAGTGTGGTATACCGAAATTTTAATCTATTTCGAAATGTTTTTAATTTCAAATGTGTTAGAATTCTCTCTCGTGTTGTAACCTACATTATTCGGAGTTCGTTATATTTGTTTTTGTTATGTTTTTGGGATATTTGTCTGAAAACCAAAGAGAGAAAAATAATACAGTGGGCGAGTAGGTACGTCTACCATTACCTGTTAAGGAGAGCACATAAGAAGGGTGCACACAAAGGATAGAAGGATGGTAGAGAGATCTCATCGAAGATAAGGCGCAGGAAAACAATGAGACAATCATTCAGAGGGAGGAGATGAATTGGTCATGGAATGATGAGATATCTAAGTGCCAGGAAACCAACCCTAACGCATGGAAAATAGGAACTGGATTTGATGAAACCTAACACCTGCAAACAACAAAGATGAGGGTGTAGAGAACAATCAGAAAGACAAAACAACAAAGTGCGGGGCAGAGGGGCGCAGGGTGCAGATGGGAAGGAAATAACACTAGCATTTCTAGATGACTCAGATGTTATGGACACCTATCCATAGCGAATTTCATGATTTAAAAAGTTTGTAGGAGCTTTGATACTGTGAATTTTGGGATTTAAGAAGTTTTTAGGAGTTGTGATGACTTCATACTATTTACTATTTCAATTAGCATTAAAGCATCATAAAACAATGAAAAATAAACATCAAGTTTTCATATCATAAAACCTTGCATGATGTGGATCTCAAACACATTCCTAACATAAAAGCATCAGAATCTGCTTTAAATAACTCAAAATTCCCTCGGAAGAATATTAAAAATAAATGACGTCAATGGGTAGAGATTACTGACTTTAAATGGCGTTCATGGCATCCTGGATTGTAGGAGATATCTCCTCCAATGCAGGAGATATCTCACAACTCCAATGTAGCAATCGATCCTCCTCTGAGATCATAGGTTTCATCTCCTCTAGCAAAACCAATGTAGATTATAATCGATCCTCCTCTGAGATCATAGATTTCATCTCCTCCAGGAAAACCAATGCAGATTATAGAAGATGAATCAGTAAAACCAATGCAGATGAACCAGTAAAACCAATGTAGATGAACCAGGAAAACCAATGCAGAAAACCAGACATTCAAATGGTCATAGACATTCTAATTCTACTGTCATCTCGTCGTGCGTCTCCTTCAAAATGATGGATTTATATCCTCCATTTCAAATGGTCACAGAAATTATAATTCTAATTCTAACTTCTGCTTTTTATTATCAGCTCCACTATCAAAATATTGGTAGGAATATCATCATATGTCTCCTCCAAAATGATGGTTGAATACAAATTCCAGAGGAATCCAAGGCAGTTTTAATTTTTTTGGGTTGAAAATTATTTTATTATTATTATAAATTATCTCTTTTTTATCATTGATGTCATTCTACGACCAGACGACTAGCCAATTAATCGCCAAATTCTATTTTTGGAAAAGCTCCCTTGGCCCACCTAGTTGCTTCAATTCCAAAACCCTTTTCAATGGTACAATTCCACATCGACTAATCTATGGCACCATGGTAATTCATGATAGTAAGTTGATCCAGAGTCTTAATGTTCTACTAAATAGTTTGGTTTATTTTTATGTATAATTAAAATATATTATGGAATTTTGAATTTTAAGATAAAGTTTAGAAATTAATTAATAAATTTGTTTTAGTTATGAATATGAAATATCCATTAATTACTAGGAACTTTGTGTTTAAATAAAAAAATACATTAATTTAAAATTAGACATACACATTAAGTAGCACTTTATCTTGCACAAAAATATAGTTTCAAATAATGCATACTCAATATAATGGGTAATGTAACATTTCCACTACCTAAATCAAATTTTTCCGGTCCTCTGTCAGATTCGAACCCCTTAAGAACCATGGAGGCCCAGCGTAAGATGGCCCTTCCTCTTTCCTTCTCCATTCCCATGTGATCGTGGGTTAGGTTTGCGGTTCGATTTGAATGCAGCGTATTTTGTATTTTGCGCTTTGGTGCTACAATAATGTCTAATCGTTCGACTCTACAACCACCGAACCCTGACATGGCTAGCGACCGACCAATGGGGTTGAATCCCTACAGGATCAACAATTGGCCGAACAGAGAAAATATGAACAGGAGTGGAGAACCACCAATGAGAACAAGCCCCGTCGCATGGTTAGGTGTAATACAGGTGGCAAGAGGGAAATGCGACACTGTGGTCGACATGACAGGAGGGGTACCACTTCACACGCCACACTATTCTAGACCCCCCCCCACTAAAGGTAGAATGGCAAGGGGGATCCGGAATCCGCCTGAGCACCGTTGATCATGATGAGTTAATCTCAACAGTTCGAGAGTTGCGCATCCAATTACGAACCCCCCCCCCCTACCGCTAAAGGCAAAACAGTAAGGGGGCTCCGGAATGGAACCTCAGTCGTAGATCTGGACGGGTGGACTCTGGCCATCCAGATCTTCTCACCGCTTATCCTAAAGCATATTCATGTCCTGGCTTAAGTTTACGTCTAACCTACACATCTAACGGTCATTACAGACCCGAAGATCCTCCAAAAGAATCTCTTTCATTCATCAGGGTTTTGGAACTCATGATGTCCCAACAATTTGGTTCACCGATCCCTGAATCTCGATACGCTCCTCTGCTGCCTTAGCCTCCTGGGCTAAGTCTTTAATCCACGTGACCTCTATCTCACAATACCGCAGCCTTGTCCCTCCTCGGGGTTTCGAGGTTTTCAATGTCGAAGTGCATATGTCCATGGAATTCCCAATTCCTCGAATCCCGACTCGTCGGTTTGTTGACAGCTGGCCCCTTACGGTGGCACTATCCTCCTTCTCCGGTGTGCGGATAGATGGCCCCCATTCATCAAGATTTCACGTTTCACGATTCCAAAGTGCACCGAAAACTTGTCACCGAGATCTCCGATATCCCAATGAGCCAAACTCCGATGGCGACCTCCTCGTCGGGGCTTTCCCCGATGGCCTGGATCTCTGCCACGTGCCCCCACAAACAGGCGGCTATGATCTCGTCGGGATTTTGAGACTTGTGATGTCCCAACTCCTTCGACCTCAGGAACTCTGATTTCCCGATGCCAAACAACCGACTCTCTGCAGATTTCTAACACGCGTCCCATACGGATGGATGGTCCATATGAACTCTCAGGATTCACGACTTCTAGTGTCCTGATTCCCTTGACCTCAGGATCTCCGATATGCCGATGGCCATTATCCCGAATCTCTTCGGAACTCTGACACCTATCCTAAAGGGATGGACGGTCCAAATGAACTCTCGGGCTTCATCAAACGCCAACCCAAAAGGCGCTTACCTGTCCAATCCGACGGTTGATGGGGAAACAGACCCAGATCTAATGGTCTAGATCCGTTCTTCCTACGCACACTCCAGAGACTAAAATCCGAGCATATTAACCCGATCCAACGGCCAACGGGATTTCTGATGAGATCAAGCAACTCGAATTGTCCCACCTTGTGCATTCCTCCACTACTTTGTGGATGTGGAAAGATCCATGGTCCAAATGTTCTCCTGGGTATTGCGATCTACGATCCAGATTTCCTCGTTGTTCATGAAGATAGAGGGAAAAAGGGAAAGATACATAATGCCCTCATTACTTCCGTCAATCTAACAATCGTGAATGGCTATGGGTCACCCGACAAAATCTCAGTCATCGATTTGTTACATATCCCTACACTACTACCTCAGAACCTTAAGAGGGTCATTCCTCCTCGTACAAGGTTAATAAGACTTGTGCGTTCAAGTCCTTTTTCTAGGTTCTTGGTGAACCTTTCTAAGGAGGAAATCTCTGTCAAGAGATCTATACCGGGGCATTTCCAGAAGTAGATACGAGTAAACAACTTCCCGAGGATGGGCTGGAAGCCTAACTTAGTTCGACTCATGCCTAATTAAATTCATGTATCAACATAAGTCATGCGTGGTCTTTCTACTATAATCATATATCTAACATTACTTATTGAAACACTACTCAGACATTGTTATGCTGTAATTTGTTCACCATTTCACAGTTTATGAGCATATATGTCAGCATATGAATTTCAAGATGCAATATGAACAAAACACTTATCAGAAATAACTTCAAAAGTGGGTGCAACTGCTGAGAGGGGTGCTCATTTCCACCCAACCATAGGCGTAGAAACTCCCAGCGGATTTACCACTAGCCACCCCTGATCTAAGACCACGATGCTCTGAGACTGCGTCTTTCTGTTTGCCAGTGACCAGAAGCAAAGGTTGCAATCCTTCCTCTCTGCTATCACTCACTCTACATAATACCAGAGTTCCCCTCACGTCTTCCCTTTCAATCGCCTCTACCTTATGCCTTATCCTCTCGCGAGGTTGCGTGTGGCACAATTACCCTCGCACTGATCAGGCCTAACGACTCTACGGATGGGTGGTTCACCATCCCATCCCTCATCAAGCCATCCACCTACCAGCCTACGAGGCATTGAATTCCAGGGCCAGCGAGCCGCTTTTGGTTCTCCGGGCCAGTGGAGTCCAAATACGGTATTTAATTCTCGGTGGAAGTTAACGCCACCTTTTTAGGTGCCCTCCACCGCCATCGTGGTCTCTTTTTCTGCACATCCCCTCTCAACAGTCTTGCAATAAGTTCAAAATGTCATTCACATTTATTGACCTTTTCCTCAAGGTCCATTTACATCACATATTCACATTTATGATTTTTCCATAGTTCTTGGCCAGTCCAGTTGTATTTACAAGATGGGGGAAACAGGGTGTTACAATTCCCTCCCCCTTAAAAAGGAACATCGTCCTCGATGTTCTTATCTACTAACATGATTTTCATTTACAGAAGTAAACAAAATCGGATATGCCTGTCTCATGGCATCTTCCATCTCCCATGTAGCCTCATCTGGGCCAAAATGTTTCCATTGCACCTTGACCTGTGCAATGGTTATGTTCTGGAGTGGGGTTTCCTTTCTGTCCAATATGCATTGGGGTTCTGGTAGAAATTCTCCCTCCGGTTCCACCTGGATCACAGACCAGTCAATTATATGATTAGCATCATGTACATATTTCTTCAATAATGAAACATGGAAAACATTATGTGCTTTTACTGTGGGAGGAAGTGCTAGCCGATAGGCTACAGGTCCCACTCTATCTAGAACCTCAAAGGGTCCACAATACGGGGGTGCCAACTTGGCACAAGCTCCCATTTTCAGGGAACTCCTTCTGGGCTTAATTATGAGATATACATGGTCTCCCATCTTGAACTCTCTTGGAGTTCTCTTTTGATCAGCATAACTTTTCTGTCAGTTCTGAGCGACCTTTAGATTTTGTTTTATCTGAGTCACTTTTTGTTCCATTTCTTTCAACATATCGGGTCCAATAGAAATCTTATTTACAGGATTACTCCAGCTGACTAGAGTATTACACTGTCTATCATAGAGGACCTCGAAGGGACTCATTTTTAAGGAAGCTTGATAGCCATTGTTGTAGGAAAATTCTACCAATGGCAGGTAGTCTTCCCATTTCCTGGGTTGATGCATTACATACATTCTTAACATATCCTCTAATATATGATTTACTCTTTCTGTCTGTCCATCGGTTTGAGGGTGATAGGCGGTGCTAAACAACAATTTAGTCTCTAATCCCGTCATTTGTGACTTCCAAAAATTGGAAGTAAATTTTGTGTCTCTGTCAGATATTATCTCCCTTGGCATACCGTGCAGTCGGAACACCTCTTTCATGAATATCTGGGTGATATCTATCGCCTTGTAGGTTGATTTGACGGGGATGAAATGAGAAGACTTGATCTGTTTATCCACCACCAGCATAATGGCATCATTTTGTTTGGTTGAAGTTGGTAATCCAGTGATAAAATCCATGGAGATGGTTTCCCATTTCCATTATGGGATGGGCAAAGGGTGTAATAGTCCTACTGGGTGTCGATGTTCTGCTTTAACCTGTTGGTATTCTATGCATTGGGCCAAATATTTGGCTACGTCCTTCTTCAATCCCGGCCAATAAATTTTTTTTTGGGTGGCAGTAATCATTTTCTGGTATCCTGGGTGACCAGCGTAGGGTCTTTTATGTAGTTCATCCATGATGAACCTCTTCAAGTCATCACAATTGGGAATGTATAGTCTATCTTTGTGAGTGAGCAGGCCTCCTTCGGTCATCTGATAGCCTTCATATTTTACTCCAGTGGGTTCTTGCTGTAGGTACAGGTTCATAGTCTGAGCGAAGGAATCTGTTTCTTGTACATTTATGACTTTGTCCTTGACATCTGTCTTGCAGGTGCTCACTACTGCCAGGTGAATTGTTTTCATGCTTTTGCTGAGGGCATCGGCCACCCGATTCTCTTTCCCTTTAATGTGTTTGATTTCAAAATCAAATTCGCTAAGGAGGGACATCCATCTAGCTTGTCTAGCATTGAGCTTGGGTTGATCAAACAAATACAGCAATCCACAGTGATCCGTCATAAGTACAAATTTCCTTCCTAGGAGGTAATGCCTCCACATTTTTAAGGCATGCACTATGGCAGCCAGTTCCAGATCATGAGTCACATAATTGACCTCGTGTTCATTCAATTTTTGGGATTCATAATAGATCACTTTTCCTTCCTGCATAAAGACTCCTCCGAGCCCTTCCTTACAGGTGTCCGTGCATACAAGGAATTCAGCTTCTGGGTCAACGATTTTCAACACGGGTGCATCGGTTAGTAAATTTTTCAAGGTTTGAAATATTTCTTCACATTGCTGTGTCCACAGGAATTTTGTTCCCTTCTTCTGGAGGGCAGTGATTGGACAACCAATCTTGGAGAAATATTTTATAAATCTTCTATAGTATCCCGCCAATCCCATAAAGGATCTGATGTATGAGACATCCTTAGGGGTAGGCCATTCCATTATAGACTTGATCTTGTCAGGATCTACTGCTACCCCTTCCTTGGATAGAACATGTCCCAAGTAGTGTATTTTCTTCTGAAAGAAGTCACATTTGCTGAATTTAGCATAGAGTTGATGCTCTCTTAACACTTGCAGCACAAGTCTAAGATTCTCTTCATGTTCTTCTCTATTCTTGGAGTAGATTAATATGTCATCAATGAAAACTAGTACAAATTTATCTAAAAATTTACTGAGTACGTTGTTCATTAAGCACATGAAAGTGGTAGGGGCATTGGTTAACCCAAATGGAACTACCACAAACTCGTAATGACCATACCGTGTCCGGAAAGAGGTTTTATGGACGTCTTCACCCTTGATTCGGACTTGATGGTATCCCAACCTTAAGTCAATCTTTGAGAAAATAGACGTTCCTCCCAATTGATCGAATAGATCATCGATCCTGGGCAAGGGGTATTTGTTATTTATGGTTACTTTATTAAGTTGTCTATAATATATACACAGTCTAAGGGTTCCATCCTTCTTTTTCACAAACAGGACTGGTGCTCCCCATGGGGACATGCTAGGTCAAATATAACCCTTATCCATCATTTCTTTCAATTGTAATTTGAGTTCCACTAACTCAGGTGTGCTCATCCGATAGGGTGTTCTAGACACCGACACCGCTCCTGGTGCGAGTTCTATCGAGAAGTCAATGTCTCTTCTCGGAGGTAGACCCGGTACCTCTTCCGGGAATACATCTCTATACTCTCTTAGGATAGGGTGATCATCGGGGCTTGGTTTAACGCCTTTGATTATTTTCAGTACCTATATTGCATATATGGGACCTCCCTTTCGGCAATACTTTCTCATTTGCAGGGATGATATTTGTCTCACCGAGACCGGCTTTCGGATCCCTTGGAGGGTTATCCTTTGTCCTTCTTTGTTCACACATTCTAAGTTTTTATGGTAACAGTCCAATTTGACTTTATGGGCGGCCAGCCAATCCATACCAATAAACAGGTTGATGACCCCAGGGGTAATACATTAAGGTTTTCTTGGGTGGAGAATTTACCCAACATTAACTGGCAGGCTAGTATGGCCTCTACCACCTTTCTTTTGGTACCAGTGGCTAACTATACTAACCGTGGATTAGTTTGTTTTTGTGGTTGTAGCTTACACTTATCAACAGCTTTAGGGGCTATATAACTCAAATGTGAACCATGGTCAATCAAAACAGACACCAGATGGTTGAAAATCATACCTTCTATTTCCACCACTGAAGCTTGGTGGTCAGCTTGGTTATTATCCAAGGTTGCATAGATCTACGGCACACTCCTTGCCACATCATTGACCGTGGTAGCTTCCTGCATGTTATAAATTTTCTGACTGTTCTGTTGTCGGTGTGGACAGTCTCTCTGGAGATTCTCTCCTCCGCAATCCCAGCATTCCAAAGGTTTCCTCTTTGGGTTATCATTCTTTACTGGTATAGGTCCAGAAGTTTTATTTCCATCCACCGAGGGGAAGTTCTGTTGGAGTACAATCCGAGTTGGAAAGTTCATTCTGGGGTTCTTCTTGTAGTTTTTAAATCCTGAGGATTTTCTCCCCTTTTTATGAAATCTCAAACCATTCTTCTATTTCCAGACTCCACGAGACTCTGCCTGATGTCCATATTGTTCATGACAATATGTTGCTTTTTGAATAGTGTCTTCTAAGGTCTTTGGCTCGTCGAATTCGATTCAGTTTCGGTATTCCTTGGGTAGCCCACTGATGAAGTGTTGTGCCTTCGTCTTCTCTGCTTTGATGTAAGGTACATATCTCAGTAAGTCGAGGAATGTGTTGACATACTCCTCCATAGTAAGTTGTCCCAGTTTGAGTTCATAAAACTCTTTAGCCTTCTCTTCGAAATACCTTTCCGACAAATACTTCTTCCGGAAGTACTTCTCAAACTATTTCCAAGACAGGTCCTCCTCGCGGACCCCTTTCATATTCTTAAGGTATTCCCACCAGATGGAAGCCTTTCTGTTCATATTGAAAGTGGTGACTCGGGCCTTCAAGTTCTCTGAGAAATCATGGACTCTGAAATATTTCTTCAGTCCATGTAGCCAAGCCTCAGCTTCCTCTCCCTTCTTTATCTCGCCGTCGAAGGAGTGAGGTTTGGCCTTTTTGAATTCCTCAAATTTATGACTCTTGGAAGTCTTTTTCTTCTTTTGTTTCTTTTGAGAATAGGAACTGGTCCCGCTGCTAGAACAGCCTTCTAAATCACCAACTTCCTTCTCAGTGGAATCATCTGGCACTGGTCCTTTACCTCTGGGGTGGACCTTTCTGGATGTGCTTCTCTCAGTGTGGCCACTGACATGACCACGATTCTGCATCTCAGGTTCATGCTTCATTTGTCGTTTTAGGTCGGATAAGCTCTGCAGTAGAACCACATTAATTTCGGTTTGCTTTTCTTGTTCTTTCATCATCCTTTCATTATCGGCCTTGCAGCTTTGCAATTCGACCATGAGACTCCTCACAGTCTCAGCTAGTCCTGGAGGGGTTCCTATTGCTCTTCTTTCGTCAGACTCTTCATCTCTGTTGTGGGATCCTTCTCCCACCTCTTGGTGAGTCACCATACTCTACATTTGTATATTCCCTCGGTTGATCATCCGCTTGAGTGAAAAGACAAATGTTGGTTGTTAGTCAAGAGTTAAATTCATTTTTATAAATTGCGCATAAATTGATAACTTCTTTCACTTGCATACACAGTCGAGTTCTCATTTTCCAAGTTTTTAATCCTGGACAAGGGGGTTAAGACAAGGAGTTACTCCTCATAGAAGTGCTTCAAACGCGGTTTATGCACAACTCGTGCATGAGCCCAATCAGGCCGAGTGTTGCAACCATGCTCTGATACCACTTTGTAACATTTCCGCTACCTAAATCAATTTTTTTCGGTCCTTTGTTGGATTCAAACCCCTTAAGACCCATGGAGGCCCAGTGTAAGCTGGCCCTTCCTCTTTCCTTCACCATTCCCATGTGATCGTGGGTTGGGTTCACGGTTCGATTTGAATGCGCGTCTTTTGTATTTCGCGCTTCGGCGCTACAGTAATGTCTAATCGTTCAACTCTACAACCATAGAACCCTAACAGGGCTAGTGATCGACCAATGGGGTTGAATCCCTATAAGATCAACAATTGGCCGAACGGAACAAATCTCAACAGGAGTGGCGAACCGCCAATGAGAACAAGCCCCATCGCGCGGTTAGGTGTAATACAGGTGGCAAGAGGGAAACGTGACACGGTGGTCAACATGACAGGAGGGGTCGCACTTCACATGCCACACTATTCTGGACCCCCCGCCCCCCACTAAAGGAAGAATGGCAAGGGGGCTCCGGAATCCGCCTGA
>ML821112.1:103793-132308 GCA_009831015.1 Picea engelmannii | reverse complement strand
GTGTAAGTTGTTTCTGTAGAGTGTGAAGACATGGGTTCCTTTGTTACACAGCTTTAAAAACCTTGTTTACATAAGGGTGATCACACAGCTTGGAACATGTTGGGAGGGCTTCTTTAGAAGCACAACGAAGATCGATGTGTCAAGATATGGAGTTAAAAATTGTTTTATCACAACTTCTTGAAAATGTTACTTTAACAACACTTTACCGAAAAATATTTAATGAAAACCTTAAAATCAACTTATTAGGGAAAAAACCATTATATCACTTGAACTAATAAATAAAATAAATTAATATATATCTAAAATAAATTCAATGCCTATAATTTTTAATAAAATAATATAATTAAGTTAAATAACCTATAAAATAAATAAATAATTTAAAATAAATAAAACATGTGAAATTTTAAATGAAATATAAAATCATATCAGCATAAAATTAATTATTTAAAAAAAATAAAACATGTGAAATTTTAAATGAAATAGAAAATCATATTCGCATAAAAAAAAATTCATATCTTAATTATTTGAAATATGTATCTTTATTATTTGAAAAAGTTCTATCTTAATTATTTGAAATACGTATCTTAATTATTTGAAAAAGTTCTAATTTCTCAGGTATCCCAAGGTGCTCAAACTCTTCAAACTCTGCATTCAATTCACGCACTCGACAAGAATTATCGATGACACCTCCGGCTGTTAGAAGTCATGGAATGACTCCAACTACTGCCAGTGGAGAGTGTATTTTAATAATCAAACTGGACGTGTTGTGGGGATTCTAGTGATGGGGCTTCTACTGAAGAAGATCTATGAATGCCCATGCTATCAAGAGAAGATGATTTGTCACCCGACCCACCAAATCTCTATAAACTTGTGGTTATCGTGGTGCTAGGGTTGCTGGAAAAAAAAACTCTGACCTAAACACATAACCACAAACCCTTGGAATCGTAACGCTAGGCGAAATGGACAAACCCTGAGAATTGTAACACTGGGCGAAATGGATAAAGCACGATAGTTCTATTTGCAGGAAACCAACAGGTAGCTAGAAAAAACAATACAACTATTATATGCTGACAATGAAGGTGGAGCTAGAACACCTTTCACTGCTCCATCAGAAAGTGGATCTTAGGCATCTCCATCGACTCAAAATCATAGGAAAGCCAAAGATTGCAACAACATGTAGATTCCTAAGGGGACTGGACCTAAAATGTCTAGTATAGTAAGTGAGTGGTGGAGCTGGGACACCTTTCACTACTCCATCAGAAAGTGGATCTTAGACATCTCCATCGACAAAACCAAAGACTGCAACAACGTGTAGATTCCTAAGGGGACTAGACCTGTAATGTTAGTGTACCCCAGGTCTAGTACAGTAAGTGAGTGGAGGACCAATGACTTTGGAATCCTGCCCTTCAACGTGTTATTGTTTAGAAGTAGCTCAGTCAAAGATGATAGATTTCCCTTCCTATAGAAGATGGTATGGAGTTGTACAAATAGTTGTTTGACATGTGGAAAAGGGTTAGATTCTTCAATTTTCCTTGAAAAATCAAAGAAATGTTGCCGGATATTTTATTTCCCAGTACTGTCAAGCTAGATAGATTTTCGAGCTGCCATGGAATGGTGCCTTCAAATCCCGTTGTGGACAGGTTAAGATATGTCAAATTTTTCAACAGGCCCAGCTGTTGGGGAATAGGTTGACCTGTAAAATTATTGGATCTAATATTCAAATTCTCCAAATGGCTTAACTCAATCAACACTGCAAGACGGATTTGTGTGTATTTCATATCGTCTATTTTCGTCATGATAATCATTATCATTTTATCTGGGCACTGGAATGTCAGATTTTTGTTATCATATAGAGAGAAATAGAGTCCTGACTTCCTTGAACTTGAAAGTCACTGATAGTTAACTACAGACAATTTTCACCTGTTGTGAATAAATTTCAGACAACAAGTTTGATAAAGAGTTTCATGGATTGTCAACTATAGACAATTTTCTAAATGCACAATATTCCACCCCATGGCTTCAAAGTTTGCCTATTGTTAATAAATTTCAAATGATAAGTTCGATCAAAAGGTGGAGCATACATTATTAAATACCCTCAGCTATATTTTGGAATCATATTCAAGGGTTTCAGTTGAATTCGGAGCATCTTTCGCTCACCACATGGCCACCCCACATGGATTTCTCCGTGATATTTAAAAACTATAGATGCAAGTGTGACCACCCCACATGGATTGCTCCATGATATTGAAAATCTATAGATGCAAGCATGGTATACCGAATTTTTTATATATTTAGAAATGTTTGTAATTTCAAATGTGTCAGAATTTTCTCTCACGTTGTAATCTGCATTATTCAAAGTTTGTTGCATTATTCAGAGTTCGTTATATATGTCTTTGGGATATTTGTCTGAAAACCAAAGAGAGACATATAATATAGTGGGCGAGTAGGTACGTCTACCATTACCTGTTAAGGAGAGCACATGCATCAGAAGGGTGCACGCAAAGGATTGAAGGAGGGTAGAGAGATCTCGTCGAAGACAAGGTGTAGGAAAACAATGATACACTCATTTAGAGAGAGGAGATGAATTGGTCATGGAACTATGAGATCTCTAAGTGCCAGGAAACCCTAACACATGGAAAATAGGAACCGGATTTGATGAAACCTAACACCTACAAACAACAGAGATGAGGGTGCAGAGAACAATTAGAAAGATAAAACAACAAAGTGCGGGGCAGAGGGGCACAGGGTACAGATGGGAAGGAAAGCACACTAGCATTTCTAGATGACTCAGATGTTCTGGAAAACTACCCATAGTGAATTTAAGGATTTAATAAGTTTGTAGGGGATTTTATACTGCGAATTTTGGGATTTAAGAAGTTTTTAGGAGCTGTGATGACTTCAGACTATTTACTATATCAATTAGCATTAAAGCATCATAAAACAAAGAAAAATAAATATCAATTTTTCATATCATAAAACTTGCATGATGTGGATCTCAAACACAGACCTAACATAAAAGCATCAGAATCTACTTTAAATAATTCAAAAAGTCCCTCGAAAGAGCAAGGAAGAATATTAAAAATAAATGACGTCAATGGGTGGAGATTACTAACCTTAAATGGTGTTCATGGAATCTTGGTTTGCATGAGATATCTCATATCTTCAATGGAACAATCGATCCTCCTCTGAATTTGATGGCGGATGATTCAAGCCCGGTTCCAGAGATCAGGGTTTTAAGGCCCGCATATCAGACGAAAAACACTAATATCCAGAATCAAGAACAATAAACATCCAAATTTTCCGTTGTTTCAAGTTCTCTGATTAAAGAATGGGTACCTTAGCAACCGCAGTTGCAGGTTCCGATTCAAGAATTTCAAAAGATCCAACTGAGGCAACCACAGTTGCAGGTTCCGATTCAAGAATTTCAAAAGATCCAACTGAGGCAACCGCGGGACCTAATCACTTGCCTGGTGGATGATAACACCAATATTAATATACCAAGTAGGCTAATATATTCAGATCCTATAAGATATGTGAATTTTTCAAATAAAGATATGAACAGGCCCAATTCTGTGGATCAGGCCTACATGCCTCAACAATAATAGATTCAGAAGAACCAATCTCCTTCAGAATACTATATGCATGACCAGGGATCCCATTTCATTTCGGAGAGCTACTGGAAAATGCAAGAACCCCATGGGGATCAATAGTATCATCCTGTTTACTTCATGCACTCATGATTTCCCATGATGCAGAAGCCCATAAGTCGCATTCGTCCAATGGGGAAACTGGTGCCTGTACTTGGACACTATTATAACCCTGTGCAAAGGATGACCGCACCCATGTAGGTCTACAATCCTGAAGCAGTGCCCTCATCAAATCCCGTGACCATAGCTAGGGCAGACATGGCGCAAGAACGCCATGGGGATCAACAATATCATCCCATCTACTTCGTGCAGTCAGGATCTCCCATGATGCTGAATCCCATGAGTCCCATTCATCCAATGGGGAAACTAGTGCCTGGACTCAGATGTTATTATAACCCTGTGTAGAGGATGACCACACCCGTCCAGGTCTACAGTCCTAAAGTGGTACCCTCATCAAATCACATGACCATCGCTAGGGTAGGTGCGACCATTTAGAGGGAGAATAGTTCATCCCCCATAGTGTCGTACGAGAGATCGATTCAAATTCCTTTTTCAAATGGCCTGTATACATCGATACCATCGGAGCCCATTGCCAACGATGTAAGAGTTGTGTATAGACCCACTGCACCCGCTCCCCTTGCACATACGGAGCCATACTCGTATGAGAATGTTATCTATGAATCGAGTTCCCAACAGATATAATAGATGAAGGCACCTCCAGCTTCGAATCCTCAATATCAGTTGATGAATTCAGACATGTGAACACAGTCGAATTTCATGCGTCTTCTTCAAAAATGCCAGGAAAACCAATGCAAATTATAGAACATGAATCAGGAAAACCAATGTAGATGAACCAACAAAACCAATGTAGAAAACCAAACATTCAAATGGTCACATACATTCTAATTCTACTGCCATCTTGTCATGCATCTCCTTCAAAATGATGGCTTTATATCCTCCATTTCAAACGGTCATAAACATTCTAATTCTAATTCTAACTTATGAATTTTTTATTATCAGATCCACTATCAAAATATTGGCAGGAATATCGTCATGTGTCTCCTTCAAAATGATTGTTGAATACAAATTTTGGAGGAATCCAAGGCAGTTTTAATTTTTTGGTTGGAAATTCTATTTTTTATATTACAGATTTGGGAGGAATCCAAGGCAATTTTAATTTTTTGGTTGGAAATTATATTTTTTATATTATAAATTATCTCTTTTTAATGGTTGATGCACCATCAGACGACCGACCAATTAATAGCCAAATTCTGTTTTGGAAAAAGCTTCCTTGGCCCACCTACTTGCTTCAATTCCAAAACCCTTTTCAAGGGTACAATGCCACATCAGCAAATCTATGGCACCATGGTAATTCGTGACAATACCTTGATCCATAGTCTAAATGTTCTACTAAATAGTTTATTTTTATGTATAATTAAAAAATATTATGTAATTTTGAATTGTAAGGTAAAGTTTAGAAAATAATTAATAAATTTGTTTTAGTTATGAATAAGCAATCTCCATTAATTACTAGGAAATTTATGTTTAAATAAAAAAATACATTAACTTAAAATTAGGCATACACATTAAGTAGCACTTCATCTGGCACAAAAATATACTTTCAAATAATGCATACTCAATATAATGGGTACATGTTATATCCCACTATAAAACCCTAAAACTACATCCACATTACACACTACCTAGATGCATATCTATTACAAACATAATTAGCACATATAACAAAGTATAAGTAGCACAAGCAAGGTTGCTACTGTGGTTAGAGTCATTTTCCATTATCCATAAGCCATAAGAGTAATTGCTTGTTTAAGTCAATGCCTTACTTTTGCCTCCAAACCACACCTTTATCCATGAGATCAGTCACTATTTGGAGGACATGTCTCATAGTTTGAAGGTCCATGCATGCCCAACTAATTATGTAATAAGTTTGTAGGGTCTAAAACCCTATTTTTTAATCTTGAACATTGTCTTGATCAAAGACACACATCGGTGGTGTCCCAAATCTTAAATCCAATGCATATTTCATATGTGGTCCAAAGATTAGTTCGTAAGGGTTTGCATAATGATCTAGGGCCATGTGCATTTTCCTTTAACCATAGAAATTACAAATTTTATGATCTAAACCCCTTAGTTTTTTCCTTGAAGAATGTCTTTCCTTTAAGAAAACACTTTGTTAGTTCTACAAACTTTGGAATACATATAGTATAACATAATGACCTAAATACTCCTTTTATAGGGTTTATGCTATGGTTAGACTTCTTGGAAATCCAAATCTAGTAATTATATTTTAAAAGATGAATTTGGTAGCAGTATCAATTAAGAAATCCTTTATAGGCTCAAATTTTTCTCATTTGGTTAGGTAACCAATTTTGGTAATCATGTACCCTTCTCTAGAATGACATATTAAGGGTCCCCATGAAATCAACAACTCATTTCTCAAATCATTACATTTCTCTTCTAGTTTAGCTTCACACCCATGAGTCCACACAAACAATTCAACCTTCTTAAATAGTTTCTCTAAGGTTCTGTGATAGAGGCATAGTTGCACATAAATTGTCTATAGTAGCTAGTATGTCCTAAAGTAGATGACAACTATGAGTCCTAACATAGTACCAAAAGGTACACAAAATATGCARTTCTTCATATTTAATGAGATATGAAACTACCTACACTAATAAAARATCAACCTTGGSAAGATAATATCTTCCTTCCATAGACTATAGAMATTCAAATAATMCATGYACACCTCCAAGAAATTATGAATGAAATCTCTAAATGCTACAATCATAATTTTGGGMAAAAKAGCTAATGCAATCGTGAGCCCTAAAAACATGATGTTATAAGAAAAGGAACCCCATTTTGTAGTGAAACTTGTCTTTCTTGTCCTCTTCCASAATTCATACCTAGTGAAAGTCTAAAAATCCATCTATAAATGAATAGGCCTCCTTTCTTGCAACCTCATGCAACATGTCATTACTGATGGAGTAGGAAAGGGGTCATGAACACATAGAATTTAAACTTATGATTATGGTTATAGGGTTGATGTTTAATAGGCTTACCATTTTGTTGTAACTCAATATTAATCTCTACTATTCTCCTTCAGTTCCTTTCATCTCATTAAAATTCATGGAAACAAGTCTAAGTACTCCTTCAATAAGGCCTCAATCTTAAACATAATTTATTCATGTGAATAATATCCTATGGATTCCATATTAGGTCACTCCTCATTTCATTTATTTAGTTTCCACAATTTCAAAGGCTACTAATAATATGAATTAGCACCATCTTTACATTTATCCGTGATCTCTATGGACCCCTGATTCAGGTGGATATTGATGACCACCCACATGTTCCAAATTCCACCTGGCTCATCTTGACAGTTTTCAATTCAACACATTTCTCTGTAATGGTGGCATTTCTTTATAATTATGAGTTCTTCACCTTCGGGGCTATCTTGAATCTCTACACAACATCCAGGTGCATATTGGTGGCCTTCCACCTAGTCCAACTAGCTTGGTGGCCACTGATGAAGGAAAATCTTCCTATGGACAGGTAGATCTCCTCAAAGAGCTAGACTCTTAACTCTAAGACAGAACGTGCTTATCATGGTCATTGACTTCCTTTTAGGCCTACACAAAATAATGCATGAAGGGGAAGGAGGAAAGACGTACCTTTTACCGGTGTTTGTCCCTGCACGCTCCGATTTGAACTCCAATCTTGAGCTCCTCGATAAGCCCTGTAGACAAACAAAGTACAACCACTTCCTAATCTATCGAGATTAGTTCGAAGTGGACCTATCTACTTAGAGACAAATTCATGTAATGTCAAACACAAATTTGAAAGAAACAGGCCAAGCATATTACATTAATGAGGAAAAAACGTTACTTATAGCCATAGATGGAATGTAGTAGTTTCATCAAGTTCTCCTTGCCAAGCCCTTGCTCAAAAGCTCCATGATCGGAATGACAATAGCTTTGTTGATTAGCCTCCACTTCACTGTGTGTTTCCTATGAGATTATAGGTTTCATGCTTCTCATCCCTTCTCCAAATATGACTTATGAGATCATAAGTTTGGTATGAATATCTATCCATCTCCCTTCCACCATGAGAAATCTTGCTTGTATAGCCTTGGAGAGGCTCAACTACTTGAGATATATTTAGAGTAAGTTGAAGATTTTCCTCCTTTAGTTATGGATCTGCCCTATGATCATGGCTTGGCCAAGGATTTGAATCCAACTACCTTCCAATATTGAAAAGATCTTTCCCCCATTCTTCTCAACAAACCAACTGCTACCCAGAATAGGTAGCGCTCCCTCAAAAGGGCACTCAGAGCGTTATAACGCTCCCTAGTAATATATAGTGGAGCGCCAGCACTCCTGAGAGTAGGAGCGCTCCTGCAAAAGGGTAGATGAGTGTTATAAAACTCCCTGATAGCTTATAGGGGGGCACCATCACTCTTGAGAGAGGTATAGGGGAGCCCTCTCCTCCAAAAACTTAGTTTTTTGGGTTCTTTTAGATGGCAAGAGGTTCATAAGCCTGTTGACTCATTTCTCTTCTTCCAAATCAAATGTTTGATGTGTGTCAAGTGTCCTTGTCATGTTGTTATAGGCATGACATAAGCATCATGGCAGTATGCTTTCCTTGACACTTGCGACACTTGTGAGAAAAATGTGACACTTGCAACACTTGTAATGATGACACTTGCGACACTATCAAAGTGAGTAATTTCAATGTGTAACATATTGCCCCCCAAAGTATGAAGTTAGAAGACGAGAATTGATAACTGAAATTCTTTGTAGACTTTAAAGCAAGGGTATAGATGCATAGAACCTAACAGAAGCTGCACACAAACATCCAACAAATATTATGACATGTTTCAAACCTAAGGCAGGCATACCCATGCTTGGATGATCAAGACTTGCAAGATATGGCCGCCATAAAATACACTGCGGATCCATAATTGTATTGATAAAAGGTATAGACACTGAGGATAAATCATGGATATATACTCATATGATCTGAACTAATCGTAGCCACGAAGAATACACAGTGGATCTACGAGATGACAAGACATACCCACGACCAATACAAAGTGGATCTATGTGACAGTATATGTGCCACTGTTCAAGAGAAATTCCTTCGCAACCTGGGCAAAGTACATATTAGAGTGATCACTCAACCCAGGGTATTCTTACCGATCTCGATGTAGTATGAATCTAACAATGTGAATAGATGTCCTAAATTTGAACATGGAAGAAACCACTTGATTACCGGTCAATGATGTAAATCGTTAACAAGCATGAGGGATATCACCATTAATGTCAATGATTCCTAAGGTACTCTAGTACATTCCAACAAATGTGAATGGATGAGCTGAAGTCGAACATCCATGGAATCGTCCAATCAGAGGTCAATGATGTAAACCCACTATCGAACGTGAGGAGGCCTGCCATTGAGGCATGCAGGTCCAAAAGTACTAATTGGTTTCTAAATCTAGTTCCCGGATATTGTGTTGAAGTCGACAGGAATAGACTCGTCAAAAGAGGGCCTTGATGTATCCCTCATCAATGAAATGAAACGGACACAGAGATGTAATTGGTAGATCAAATGAACATGGAATGACAAAAGTATTGAGACAAGATATTTCTGATGGCTGACTCTCGAGGCGGATACTTCCCTTGAACACTGAGGCACAACAGCAGAAACATGGCATGGACCAAAACATGATGATGCAATGGATACTATGACTTTTCTCAGGTGACCCAAAGGAGTAGGAAAAACTTAGAAGATTGGTTCAGTGTAGAGGTTCAGTGGATTAAGATGTGTGCAAAGACAAAGTGTCGTGTTCAAGGGAAACTCTAAGAGTTACTTGGTAATGTTCTCAAAAACTGCTTGGCTTGCTTCTTTCAAAAATTTTCCCCCATCCAGATACACGAGTACCTCTTTTTAATTTAACGAGATTGAGGAGGGTAACACATTCTCGATATAAATCACCTTCGGTAAGTTCCTCTTCCTTTGTTTAATGAACTGGAAGAAGTAAGGGTTCGATCCCATATGGGTGTGTCGATGTTTCTTTTAACGAGTCCAAAGACAGAAAACTCAAAGGTTTTTCATGATTATAGAGTCTGGAAAAAAACTTAAAAGATAACTCTCTTAGTTCCTTTTTCATAAAGTAGTCTGACGAGACTGAAAAAGAGATAAACTATCGCTCAACAGACGTTTTCTTCAAATACTTTAACGAGCGTGAAAAGAACAAGGTCACTCGGTAATATTTTCATGTTTAGAGAGTCTGAAAAGAACCTAAAGATGACTCCAGTGTTGTCCTTTTTCATAATGTTAGTCTCGCGAGGCCGAAAAAGAGATAAATTATGACTCGAAAGATGCCCTTTCAAACCTTTTAACAAGTGAGAAAGGAAGCAAGATCACTTGGCAATCTTTTCATGTTTAGAGAGTCTGAAAAGAGCTTAAAGGAGACTCCAGGGGGTTCCTTTTTCATATGTCCATACAGGTCTGAAAAAGAGATAAAAGTCTACCCGAATGCATTCTCATGTATTTACGAGAATGAGAAAGAACAAAGATTAAGCTTGGTATGCCCCCAGCTTGAAAGCTAGTGGCTTATCTCCAGAAAGATCATCAAAGGTTGGAGACATGACCTCCAAGCTTCAATTCATTCACCGGCTTTGAGGTTGTCACCAATTTATCTACGAGATGAGAAAAAGGAGAAAGGTGAATGAAAATAAGGTTCAAGGGAGGTGACTGTTTCATCTTTTAACGAGCTTGACACCGGAAAAGAACTATGCTCAAAGCCTTTGTTTCATTTTTTAACGAGCTTTCCACAGAGAAGAAAAACTATGCTCGTAACTACTTCTTGATCATGGCTTCCAAGGGAAGAACATGTTGGAAGGATATCATGTCAAGGGACAAAACTCGGTCATGGCCTCAAGGAGATATTCGTTGGATGGAAGCTAATCACTCGAGAAGGAACACATGTTGAAGGTCACGATAGGAGTAAGGAGATTAGGCTCCAATAATCCTATCGAAGAAATCACTGTGTCCAGTACCGGATTGAAATTGTCAGAAGTTGAAATCATGGGAGATGATGAAAAATCAACACCGGGAGGGGAGATAGAGTGTATATCTTCCCGAATTTCTTCACGAGGGGGAAGAAAAGAGGACCAGTGTATATCAATTACAGATGACAAGGAATTCAACCGTGAGTGCATTGAGGAAATGTCAGGTGCCAATAGATGTTGGTCATCTGACGAGGGAGAAGTGGATTGGGTAGAAACGTATGACGTTTCGACTGGACTAAGTGGCACAGTGTCACCTAGTGCATTGAATTCCAATGGACGAGGTACAATCCAAGGGTTAGATGATTCCAAAGATTGATAAGCCACAGTCGAAATCATCTCGACGATGGAAATATGATGGGTAGTCGGTGGAGGTCATGTAGGGAAGGTACCCATGAGGCTAGAATCTTTCAGTAAGCCAACACCAACACTTTCATACATGATCTTGTGGTATCCCAAGAAAGGAATATTGTTGGTAGCAGGAACGCGAGCATCGGTTGTGCAGAAATCCAACTGATCAACAATGACAATTTTTCCCTGATGAGGAAATTGGACACATCAAAAAACTGACGAGGCAACGACAGTCATAGCATAAAACCAACTTCTTCCAAGTAACAAGTTGTAATCGAGGGGATCATCGACCACCTCGACATCAACAGTAACTGTTTTTCCACCTAATTGGATGGGTAGGGACTGTAAAAGCCCATGGGGATGAAAACCTCACCTGTCGAAGGCGCGTAACATCGTTGGGGATTTGTTGATTGCTGGTGATTTTAAACCTTTCCAACACGCTAAATACATGACACAAGTTGAGGCTCCCTCATCCAGAATAGTTCGATGGATTTGTTGATTGTGAACAACAACATCAAATGGGAAAGAAATTTGGTGGGAGAGTCAAGACGCATAATTGTCCAGGCTAAACATGATCTGGTTGGACGACTCAGGATCAACATCACCAAGAGTGGATAAGAGCGTTCTACATTGAATAGGGAAGTGTTGTAGAACTTCTAATGTAGACATAGCACACATTGCTTGAGCCAAATCTTCAACAATGTTGTAGTTTTGGGTGGCATGTGAACTGTGATTAAAGGTAGTTTTACATATAGTGCTCTTAGGAGGGCGTAAGATAGAGTTGAACGTGGGTTTCTCAATATGGAGTGGTCCAGATGGAGGATTAACTGATGGAAGACTAACGGAGGATGATGATGGATCCAGTAAAGTACCGGTACCGTTAGTGTCTTTTCCTTTGTCAGGGTTACCCAGTGTGTCATATGTCTTAGAGAGAGTGGTCAAATTGATCCCATTAAACATATAAATATGCGCACTCGATGAGGCCTCATCATTAGGATCGCTATAACTGCCCCCAGGAGAGGGGGTTTGAGAAACCATGGATTGTTGCTGTGGAAAGGTTGAGTAAGCACAGCGGGTTGTGACTTCTCTTGGAAAATTTTGGCCACTTCATTGCAAAGTGGACAATCTCGAGTGTAGTGATCGTCACCACAAATGATACACGGGAATTTTAGTTTCCATTGTGGTTGCTTTTCGGTAGCAGGTGTTTGATTTTTTGGTTGTTCATTATTATTTTTTTATTTATTCTTTGTCTTCTTCTTACCTCCAGACTGTTGTGAAGGGGAAAATTGAACTGCATTCACCTCAGAGATCTGAGTTTGGGGGGAGGTAGAGGAGAGTGTAGTCGATTGGGAAAAGGATTGAGTTTTAATGTAACCGATAAAACTACTTGCATGAGATGAGGATGATGGTTTAGAAGGATCGGTATTAGCTCGAGCAGCATTTAGAAGAAAATCATACAAAGTACCAGATTGGGAATAAACCAAATCTAAATACTGAGCCCGAGCGATGGCTTATTCCTCTGTGACCGCACCACCCATAGCAACATCACGAGTGATCGGGGGTAGCAGTGATTTAGTAAACCATTCTGCCAAGAGCATGTTAGTAATGACTGCCTTGATCATCCTTCGTCGTCACCCCCACTCATGAATATGGTCAGAGATATGCACAGAGTTGGTTTGATGAAGGGAGGTCAAGAGTTCAGTACCTGTCTCATAGAGAATAGGCAGTTGAAAGTGTGTGAGGAAAGACATGGAAAGGGAATTGAAATCATGAAAAGAAGCATGTGGTAGTTCAATATGCCACTTTTCTGTTGAACCAGTAAGTGTTCGCTGGAAAAGACACAAACGTATAGAATCATCCATGAGGGAGTTTGATGAACACCACAAATGGAAATCCATCACATGGTTGTTCGGATCTTCACCAGGGTTTCCATCAAATTTTGGAATATCAAAAGGAATTTTGGCTAGAATGACTGGCCAAACCGGTGAATGAGAAATAAGATCATTAGCTAACCGAGACAAGTCTGGGAGATCCAGAGTCGCAAGGAAAGGTAGTTGTCGGTTAATGTGCAAATGATACTGGTGCGGCATAGGAACACCAATAGGACCATACAATGGGTTAGGTGGGTAGTTGTAACTAGTAGGTCCCCCTACATACGGTTGTTGATGGTCAGGATAAAAAGGATTCGATGGTGCATGAGAAACATTGGCATAACCCGGGGGGTTATGAACATTATAGGTTGGGTGATTTATTTTCCCATGAGGAGGATAAACATTTTTCCCTTGAGAATAGTAAGGAGTAGATCCCGGAGGCGGATACACATGAGGCCCATGAGGAGGATAATATTTTGGTCCCAGAGAACTCCAGGTGGTGTTTGGGATGCCGCTCGGATAAGAGTGCCCGTAAGATGTTCCGAAAGGGACAGGATTGGCTACTCCTCCTAGTGGGTTATTATACAAGTGCCCCTGATGCAGGAGCATCGCTTACTCATCAAGCGAGCCAACACATTGAGAGGAAACAGCTAGACAGCGCCAGCATGCATTTTGAAATACTTTGGAAATATTGTGACGTCCTTTAAATGAATTCATTTATAAAGAAGCGCACTTGTATTGTAAAGGGGACCTTGAGCCTTTAATCTCTCATCCTTAGTAGATAGGAGGCATTTAATAGATTTAATACTGGTAGATAGAATAGTTAATTCTAGATTAGACAGTTTCAGTTTTCGAGAGGGAAAACGGATATAAACACCCTCCTTTGTACATTGTAATTTTATTCATTCAGATTCAAGCATTCAGGAGCAGGAAGAGGGAGAGTAAGCAAAGAATTTGTGAAGAACACCCATGTAGAGATGTTTTTGGAATTAATAGAAGTGAGTCTTTGATTCCATTTCATGGCTGGTGTTGTTTCTCTGTGCATGTTGGTTATGTTCTTATGAATGTTTGTTTTCTGTCATACATTTGCTTTGATATGCTGTGTATGTGATTTCATAGTTGGATTGAAATCTGTGAGAGTAAGGAATTAGTTTCAATTGTTTCTCTATCTTCAACCAGATAATTCCTGCAAGGAGTGCGGTAGAATTTGTCCGCAAGGAGTGCGTGACTACAGGGTTCAGATAGAGATAACTTTTGTTCTAAGATCTCAGAAGTGCATATTTGGCACCGGAGCCATGCAAGGCATGCACAGGTCGGAAGAATACTTAGAGTTGTGATTCTGAGTCAAAGGGAATTAGGACTGCCACTGTAGTTGAGTGCGCAGAGTCGAGGAAGCTTCAACCCTTAGGTGTGTTCGAAGAGATGCCGCAAGGAGTGCGTGCAACAAGCCCTCATAAAGACTTGTGAAGCGAAGATAATCTCAGGAGGAATAGGCCTACATTTCACTGAAGGAGAATTGCAGAGGTGCTGTGGAATGCCCAAAAGAGAAGATCCATAGGTTGAAGAGTGGTTGAACAAGTCCTCACGGAGGAAGCGTTAGATTCATCTCACGGGAAATATCAAAGGAAGGACAGATGGTTGACATCTCCTGGAGGGGTTCCACGAGAACCGAGGACCGTCATATCTTGTAAAGGTGCGCGGAGATTACAGTGCAAGCATTTAGAAGTTGAAGCTCAGGAGGAAGTAGAGTCGTCGATATGGGTTCATAAGAACCATCAGATTTGCACGTTCCATCGCATATCGGCATATCGCGAGTTGAAGCACCAAGCCGTTGGAACGGGAGTGACGATATCACGATCCATGATATTCCGATAGGATCACAACCATTGATTGTGGGGATGGGTGTCAAGGAATCCCATCTAGTCGGGGTTCGGAGAATCGGGGTTCTCGATAAGAGAGAACACTTGCAGGTCGGATTCACAATCCGCGATATCCTGAAGGTGACGTGGCAGTATGGGATCCTGGAATCTAGTGGAGCACATGTGGCATTGTATCGGAGGGTCGGTACATCGGGGCTCAGAGTTTGGAAATTCAGCGTGTCGACATCGAGAGTAGTGATATCCCGATAGGGAAACCTCTGGTAATAATAAAGGAGAAAGTCAACGATTGACCCATATCGGGGTTCAGGGACTCGTGGGGCATAAGGCACGCGAGCATAGAATTCACGATATCATGAATTCTGATTTTCTGACTGTTAGGGGAAATCATTGGAGAGTGTTGTGGGTGAAGAATTCCCGATGGGGAATTAGAGGAGCATTGATGCTCTTCGGGCCAAAGATTAGAGAAGGTCCTGGTGAGAGCGATCGTTCTTCGGGGAGTGGGAAAGGTTGCGCCAGAGTTGTATCAGAGCGGGATATCTTTGCTTTCTATAGCAGAGAGAGACAATATTCACCATGCCACCTAGGAGAGAAAGGCAATCACCTGGTCTTGAGGATAGGGATGCACGAAGAAGAGGTAGGCCGACAGGAAATCCAGAAATGGAATGACAGATGAGAGATCTCCGAGCAAGGCTTGAGGAGATGGAAACAACACAAAGACGCGGAGTTGGTGCAGGGGATCTTAGTGATTCCGAAGTTGAAGAGGAAGCTGGACATGAAGAAGAAGTCACAGCAGAGGATGCATCAACTGAGCGATTGATTAAAGCTATCACCAGGATGAGTTCCAAGACTAAAATGGATATTCTAGCTTATGAAGGAAGCCTGGATGCAGAAGAGTTGCTGGACTGGATCTGAGCTCTTGACACCTACTTCGATTATGAAGATATCGAAGAGGATAAAAAGGTAAGGCATGCTGTCACTAAGTTGAAAGGACATGCAGCATTGTGGTGGGACGAGCTACAAGCAGATAGACGTTCCAAAGGCAAGCTGAAGATTAAGAGCTGGGACAGGATAATCGCGAAGATGAAGGCAAAGTTCATCCCCAGGGATTACCAGATCACACTGTTAAGGCAAATTCAGAACCTGAGACAGAAGCTGATGACGGTAAAAGAGTATACCGAGGAGTTTTACAAGCTAAATATCCGAGCAGGTCATTGAGAAAGCGATGATGAGAAGGTTGCTAGATACCTGAATGGTCTGAGATACGACATTCAGGATGAATTAAGCATGGAAACTATTAGAACGGTTGAGGATGCTTACCAGATGGCTCTGAAAGCCGAAGAGAAGCTGAGCCATAAGCAAGGTTAGCGAGGGCGAGGCAGAAGTCAGCCCAGAGGCAAGGTAGTTGCCCAAGAGAAATTTCAGAAACCCATAGAGGAATGGAAGAAGCCTCATGGTAAGGTTGAAAGAGGCGAAACCTCACAGAGGTAGCCATATGTTGAGCCGAGGAGACAACAAAATAATCAGCAAGGAGATTATGCTGATGCAAACACTCTTCCTCATACTAGAGGTCGAGGTAGAGGAAGAGGTGGAGTTATCACATGTTTTACATCTAGGAAAAATGGGCACAAGTCATTTGAGTGTCCAGAGAAAAAGAAGGACACAGGAGAAGCTCACATCACTAAGGGGCAGAGGCATGATGTTGAGAACAAAGATGCAGAGAACGAAAGATCACTGGGAATGCATAAAATCCTTTTGACACCTGAGAAGGAGGTGGAAGATACAACTCAGAGAAGCAGACTGTTTGGGACAGCTTGCACAACCCGGGATAGGAAATGCAAGGACATTGTGGACAGCAGAAGCACCAATAATCTCATTTCAACTGAGATGGTGGAAAAGCTGGAGATGGAGACAACAGATCACCCAAGTCCATATAAAGTCTCGTGGTTACAGAAAGGACATCAGGTGAGTGTCACTAAACAGTTCTTGGTTGAATTCAAAATAGGGGGATACCATGATAATATTTTATGTGATGTTATTCCCATGGATGTCTATCATGTATTGTTGGGTAGACCATGGCAGTATGACCGAAATGTGATTCATGATGGGAAGATGAACACGTATACACTGGAGAAGAATGGGAGAACCCCTAATTTGCTTCTGATAAAAGATAAGGAAGTGAAACCGGAAGTAAGTAACACCATACTTCTCATGAGTGGGAAGGAACTTCTCACAGAGATGGAGAAAAGAGAAGATCCACAATTCTTTGTGGTCAGGAAACCGAAAATTGTCTTGACTAGCACAAGAGTGGATGACTTACAGGATGAGATTCAGGAACTGCTGGGAGATTTCGCTGATATCATCGTGGATGAATTACCTCGTTCATTGCCACCGATGAGGAGTGTGAGTCATCACGTCGACCTCATACCAGGAGCCAGTTTGCCGAATAAGGCTGCGTACAGATTGACGCCACAAGAAAATGAGGAAGTCAAGAAGCAAGTCTAGGATTTGTTGGAAAAAGGACTGGTCAGGGAAAGCCTGAGTCCGTGTGTTTTTCCGACAGTACTAAGCCCAAAGAAGGATGGAGGCTGGAGGATGTGTACAGACTCTAGAGCGATAAACAAAATCACCATCAGGTACAGATTTCCACTGTCGAGAATGGATGATCTGATGGACTGCCTGAGCGGGGAAAATTATTTTTCGAAGATTGATCTGAAGAGCGGATATCACCAGATTCACATGAGGGAAGGTGATGAGTGGAAAACATCATTCAAGACAAATGAAGGTTTATTCGAATGGATGGTCATGCCGTTTGGCTTGAAAAACACACCGAGCACATTCATGAGATTGATGAATGAAGTCCTGAGGGAATTCATCGGGAAGTTTGTAGTTGTATATCTGGATGATATATTGATCTTCAGTAAGACCAAGGTTGAACATCTAAAACATTTGGCCATTGTGATGAGGAATCTACAGCAAGAGAAGTTGTTGATCAATATGAAGAAGTCTTCATTTATGCAGACAGAGCTCATTTATTTGGGTTTTGTTATCTCATCGAATGAGTTGAAGATGGATCCAAGTAAGGTGGACGTGATAAAAAATTGGCCATCACCGAGAAATGTTTTCGAGGTAAGGAGTTTCCATGGTTTGGCTAGTTTGTACAGAAAATTCATCAGAAATTTCAGTGGAATTAGCGCCGCAATGACGGACATGGTGAAGAAACGACATAAAAATTTTCATTGGACAGTGGAGGCTGAGAAAAGCTTCAATCTGTTGAAGCGAAAGATCATAGAGCAACCAGTGTTGGTGTTGCCAGACTTCAAGAAGACATTTCAAGTGAAATGTGATGCAAGCGGATATGCTATAGGAGCGGTCTTGAGTCAGGAGGACAGACCAGTTGCATATTTCAGCGAGAAGTTGGATGAAGAAAAGCTGAAATACTCCATGTATGATAAGGAGTTTTATGCCATCATACATGCATTAAAGAAGTGGAGGAATTACTTGATCCCGAAAGAATTTGTATTGTACAGTGATAATCATGCATTGCAGTTTGTGAGTCAACAAGATAAGTTGAATCAGAAACATGTAAAATGGGTAGAGTATATGCAAAATTTCACGTTTGTGATTAAACACATTTCAGGGACTGCTAACAAAGTGGTTGATGCTTTGAGCAGGAAATGTTTATTGCTGCTGGAGTTCCGAGTCAAAACATTGGGTTTTGAAAATCTTAAAGACATGTATGCAGGTGATGTAGATTTCGGAGAGGCATACGAGGCAGTTGAAAATCCAGTTCTCAGAGATCGGAGCCCATGGATAGACTACATGATCCAGGAAGGATTGTTGTTTCGAGGCAATCAACTGTGTATTCCAAATTGCTCCATGAGGGAGAATTTGGTGAAGGAAAAACACAGCGGAGGATTAGCAGGGCATTTTGGCCACGAAAAAACATTCGCAAATCTGAGCGAATCTTATTTTTGGCCAGGCATACGAGAAGATGTCAAGAATTTTGTTGATATGTGTCGAATTTGTTAGCATTCGAAGGGCCGAAAGCATAATGCAGGGCTTTATCAACCATTGCCCATACACGAGAGGCCATGGGAGGCAATAAGCATGGATTTTGTATTGGGTTTTTCGAGGACGCGGAGAGGGGTTGATTCCATCTTTGTGGTGGTGGACAGGTTTTCTAAGATGGCACATTTTATTTCGTGTCAGAAGACCAGCGATGCAACGCACATCGCAAACTTGTTTTTCAAAGAGATTGTTAGACTTCATGGATTGCCAAGAAATATAGTCTCGGACAGGGATACCAAATTCATAGGTCATTTTTGGAAGACGCTATGGAAAAATCTAGGGACTAATTTGGATTTTAGTTCAGCTTACCATCCGTAGACAGACAGATAGACTGAGGTGGTCAACAGAAGTCTTGGAAACTTGCTGAGGAGCTTGGTGACGAAACACCACAGCAACTAGGACAATGTGTTTCCACAGGCAGAGTTTGCTTACAATGACTCTGTGAATCGAAGCACAGGGAAAAGTCCATTTCAGATTGTGTATGGCACGCAACCGAGAGGAGTTTCTGAACTCAGGGAGTCAGAACAGACTGCGACTAGCAGCACTAGTGCAGAGGAATTCACTGAGGCGATGCAAGAACTTCACGGTCAGGTGAAGCAGCGATTGATAGACTCAAATCAGGAGTACAAGCGTAGAGAAGATCAACATCGGAGACAACTTCAGTTCAAAGTTGGGGATCTTATTTTGGCACATTTGAGGAAGGAAAGGTTCCCAAGGGGAACATACAATAAACTCAAGATGAAGAAAATCGTACCATGTAGAGTCCTGAAGAAATTCGGAGAGAATGCATATGAAATTGAGTTGCCAGATGGTATCGGGATATCTCTGATATTTAATGTTTCGGATTTATACCCATACAAGGTTGGAGAAGCAGAGAATGTAACTGAGGGACCAGTGGTCCAGTGGCAGAGGCAATTACCAGTTGTAGAAAATCCACAGATGGAGTGCATACTAGACAAGCGAGTGGGAAAGAAGACCAGACGAAAACAGTACTTCGAGTACCTGGTGAAATGGAAGAATCACCCAGTGGAGGATGCTAGCTGGGAAACTGAAGCAATGATACAAAAACATGGACAGACCATGCAGGAGCTCATGGACAGGAGCCCATGAAAATTTTCAAGCCGAGGAGTATGATGCAGGAGCATCGCTCACTCATCAAGCGAGCCGGCACATTGAGAGGAAACAACTAGACAACGCCAGCATGCATTTTGAAATACTTTGGAAATATTGTGTCATCCTTTAAATGAAGTCATTTATAAAGAAGCACACTTGTATTGTAAAGGGGACCTTTATCCTTTAAGCTCTCATCCTTAGTAGATAGGAGGCATTTAATAGATTTAATACTGGTAGATAGAATAGTTAAGTCTAGACTAGACAGTTTCAGTTTTCGAGAGGGAAAACGGATATAGACACCCTCCTTTGTACATTGTAATTTTATTCATTCAGATTCAAGCATTCAAGAGCAGGAAGAGGGAGAGTAAGCAGAGAATTTGTCAAGAACACCCATGTACAAATGTTTTTGGAATTAATAGAAGAGAGTCTTTGAGTCCATTTCATGGCTGGTGTTATTTCTCTGTGCATGTTGGTTATGTGCTTATGAATGTTTGTTTTCTATCATACATTTTCTTTGATATGCTATGTATGTGATTTCATATATGGATTGAAATCTGTGAGAGTAAGGAATTAGTTTCAATTGTTTCTCTATCTTGAACCAGAGAATTCCTGCAAGGAGTGTAGTAGAATTTGTCCACAAGGAGTGCGTGACTGCAGGGTTTAGATAGAGATAACTTTTGTTCTAAGCTCTCAGAAGTGCAGATTTGGCACCGGAGCCGTGCAAGGCGTGCACAGGTCGGAAGAAGACTTAGAGTTGTGATTCTGAGTCAAAGGGAATTAGGACTACCACTGTAGGTGAGCGCGTAGAGTCGAGGAAGCTTCAACCCGTAGGTGTGTTCGAAGAGACGCTGCAAGGAGTGCGTGCAACAAGACCTCATAAATACTTGTGAAGCAAAGATAAGCTCAGGAGGAATAGGCCTACAGTTCACTGAAGGAGAATTGTAGAGGTGCTGTGGAACGCCCAAAAGAGAAGCTCCACAGGTTGAAGAGTGGTTGAACAAGTCCTCACAGAGGAAGCGTTAGATTCATCTCACTAGGAAATATCAAAGGAAGGATGGACGGTTGACATCTCCTGGAGAGGTTCCACGAGAACCGAGGACCGTTAGATCTTGTAAAGGTGCACGGATATTACAGTGCGAGCATTTAGAAGTTGAAGCTCAGGAGGAAGTAGAGCCGTCGATCTGGGTTCATAGGAACCATCATATTTGCACGTGCCATCGCATATCAGCATATCGCAAGTTGAAGCACCAAGCCGTTGGAACGGGAGTGACGATATTGTGATCCACGATATTCCGATAGGATCACAACCGTTGATCATGGGGAAGCGTGTCAAGGAATCCCATCTAGTCGGGGTTCGGAGAATCGGGGTTCTCGACAAGAGACAACACTTGGATGTTGAATTCGCGATGCGCGATATCCCAAAGGTGATGTGGTAGTATGGGACCCCGGAATCTAGCGGAGCACAGGTGGCATTGTATCGGAGGGTCGGTACATCGGGGCTCGGAGTTTGGAAATTCAGAGTGTCGACATCGAGAGTAGCGATATCCCGATAGGGAAACCTCCGGTAATAAAAAAGGAGAAAGTCAATGATTGACCCATATCGGGGTTTGGGGACTCGTGGGGCATAAGGCTCGTGAGCATAGAATTTGCGATATCGCGAATTCCGATTTTCCAACTGTTAGGGGAAATCATTGGAGAGTGTTGTGGGTGAAGAATTTCCGACGGGGAATTAGAGGAGCATTGACGCTCTTCGGGCCAAAGATTAGAGAAGGTCCTGGTGAGAGCGATCATTCTCCTGGGAGTGGGAAAGGTTGCGCCAGCCCCCCAACATGGGGTTGAGTAAAAATTCCTCCTAAAGATACTCCCCAGGATTTTGAAGGGTTTCCAACAAATGAGGCTTTCCCCCCTGCCAGCGGTGAATTTACGACCGGGATGTGACTAGAAAAAGAAGGTTTCCCTCTAGGAGGAGCATGAAAAGGGGGTTGTCCCCCAAGAGGTGTAGTCCCACCATGGAAAGGTAGTCCTCCAGGAGGAAAAGGTTCATTGGATGGTGGTTTCCCTCCAACCGGTTGTGTTTGGCCAATAGGGGTCTGCGTTCTCGGGTGAGAATATGTCCCAGCAAGATCATGTGGAACATGTCGAGCTGTAGAGTAAAATCTTGTAGAAACAGGGGTATATATTGAAGTGCTTTGGAGATGAGTAGAGGTGATGAGTCCATCATTAGGATGGACTTGTGTTGGTGTGAGGGTAGGGTTAATAACCTGATCTACTGGGTGATTCATGGTTTGACCGTATGGTCCTGTTTCACTAGGAGGGTCATGAGGATGAAAGGGTTGGCGAATAGATTCGAAATGTTCATAAAGATCGGGTCTCGATGAAGTCCTACATACAGAACGAGAATGTGTGGGATTGGTTTCTACACTGGTGTTAGGACGAACAGGAGTCCTATACTCATCACCAAACATTGGTTAAGTGGATCCCATATATGTTTCGGTAAAAATCCTCTGCGGTAATCATGGGACCTCTTCATCTATGATGTTCCCAAGGGAGTCTAAATGAACCAAAAGTGGTTCGAGATGGGTTACGAACACAGATAGTGGGATTTTCAATCGTTACCAAAGAGTCTTCTAAGTTATCTAACAGAGGAGCAATAACACTTCTAGCGTCAGATTGATTTTATACCTCTCTATGGTAGTTGTCTTCTGGTGGGTTAGGAGGTAAGGGTTGATAGCCTTCCGGAGGCAGCCCTTGCATCCTACATGATCGACGAAGACCGTGATCGTCTACGGGCTCAATTGTGGAGAATAACAAAACACACTGAAAATCTAGGGCCAACTAACAAAAAGAAACAACATACGCTAATAAAATATAGGAATCAACCAAGCAGACAAAAACTTCTCTCGATGATCATACTAGTTGGTGATGAAATCCAATGTCGCATGATCAAGTCAAGAAGGGGTTGGGATATGGTGGATCAGTTACAATGGCGACCTGATTAATGGACTTTCACCTTGGTGCAAGCTTCCACGTAGTAATTGTGGATTTACCCTCCAAGGAGCCCAAGTGAGTTTGACCAATGTTTGTTCCAGGTACAGTGAGACTTCCCTTCACCGTCACCTTGTGTAAGTACCTAAAGATTATGGAAACTAAAGACACCAATTCACAGTGAGTCCCTGGGTGGGTACAGTCGACAGTCTGATCCAAAACGTATGGGCAGGATAACAAGTCTGAAATCAACCCAAGAAGCTCCCACACATAATCATGGGTATACCTCCAAGTGACCCCCAATATACGATTCAACCACTACAAACAGTTGAACCACGGAGGGATAATCTTTGTAATTCGCCTGAATGTGACCTTGTACATAACCCCTGTGTGAGAGGGGGATCCCAGAAAAACAATACGATAATTGGATTTGACTCTCCCTAGCTCGGGATGCTAATGTTTGTTTTGAAAACTTTGGAGAGTTGTACTCACAGCCTAATCCAAAGTTCTAACCCTAGTCTATCGTTGGTGGAATATGCTAAAAACAAAAATGTTCTAGATAATTTTTAATTAGCGTTCGTTTTATAGCTGTTCTTTACTCAAAGGGTGTATGAAAGTGAAACTGATGAGATGAGGACTCAATTCCCAAAAAGATGCATGAAAGATGATAAGCAATCATTTCTTTTCAATGAACGCCTATTTAAGGGAAAGAGGAGTCATTTTCACTTTCAAACATTAATAAGAAATATTCTCAATCAATTGGTTCTCAATCGAATCCAATGCAATGCTAAAACATTTTCAAAAATGCCTTCTAATATGCAAACCAATCACTAATATGTGTCTTTGTCATTTGTATGTGAATGATGATTAATTCAATGCAAAAAAATTATCCTACCAACTCCCCTTTCAGATCAAGGAGATTCAGACAAGCATGATCAGATTTCGCACACATGACACACACCCTCTTGCTATGGTTGAAACAAGAAGCAAATAGAAGACAAAAGATAACAAAGAAAAATCAAACAATTCACACAAAAGAGAGATGTTGAAGAACAATGGCCTCAAAGAACCAAACAAGATGATTCATAGATTTCTGATGCCCTTCACCCGAGTTCCCGCTCAGTCGGATAGGAGAGAAGAAAGCAGTGGATTGATTTCAAGCTCTCAATAGAAAAAACTCAAAAATAATGAAAAAGGCCACCAAATATGAACAACAAAGTTCTTATTCCTTGGAAGGAGGGATGTCAAAGTTCAATGGGAAGAAGCATTGAATCTCAAAGAATCTCAGCAAGTGAAAAAACAGGGTCTGGACCTCAAAAATGCAATTTTTGAAAAGATTTTGTGCAAAAAGGGCCTGGCGCTCTGGTGTAAGGGACACCAGGGTGTTATAAATCTTTTTATAGCACCTTTAGGGAGTGTTGGCACTCTTCAAACATGGGCACAGGGGTGCCAGGCTTAAAAAACTCATAAAAATGTCCAAAAACCCAAAATTTCAGTCAAATTTTGACAGTCAAGCTAAATGTGATGGGGTAAAGAGTCAATCAACATATGAAATCAAAAAAATTGGGTGAACAACATCTGAAAAAAATCAAAGGGTAAGACAATATCTATGAGGAAAAATCAAAACCAAAAGTTTCCATTCGATTCCCCAGTGGAGTCACCAGTTTCTGTTGAAGGAAAATCTTCCTGCGGATAGGTAGATCTCCTCAAAGAGATAGACTCTTAACTCTAAGACAGAAAGTGCTTATCATGGTCACTGAATTCCTTTTAGGCCTACACAAACTAATGCATGAAGAGGAAGGAGGAAAGACATACCTTTTACCGGTGTTTGTCCCTGCACGCTCCGAGTTGAACTCCAATCTTGAGCTCCTCGATAAGCCCTGTAGACAAACAAAGTACAACCACTTCCTACTCTATCGAGATTACTTCAAAGAGGACCTATCTACTTAGATACAAATTCATGTAATTTCAAACACAAATTAGAAAGAAACAGGCCAAGCATATTACATTAATGAGGACAAAATGTTACTTACAGTCATAGATGGAATGTAGTAGTTTCATCAAGTTCTCCTTGCCTAACCCTTTCTCAAAAGCTCCATGATCGGAATGATGATAGCTTCATTGATTACCCTCCACTTCACTATGTGTTTCCTATGAGATCATAGGTTTCATTCTTCTCATCCCTTCTCCAAATATCACATATGAGATCATAAGTTTGGTATGATTCTTTATCCATCTCCCCTTCCACCATAAGAAAGCTTGCTTATATAGCCTTGGAGAGGCTCAACTACTTGAGATATCTTTAGAGTAAGTTGAGGATTTTCCTCCTTTAGTTATGGATCTTCCCTGTGATCATGGCTTGGCCAAGTATTCGAATCCAACTTCCTTCCAAGATTGAAAACATCTTTCCCCCATTCTTCTCAACAAACCAATTGCTGCCCAGAATAGGTAGCGCTCCCTCAAAAGGGCACTCGGAGCGTTATAATGATCCCTAGTAATGTATAGGGGAGTGCGATCACTCCTGAGAGTAGGAGAACTCTTGAAAAAGGGTAGATGAGTGTTATAATGCTCCCTGATAGCTTATAGGGGGGTGCTAGCACTCCTGAGAGAGGTATAGGGGAGCACTCTCCTCCAAAAACTCAGCTTTTTGGGTTCTTTCAGATGGCAATAGGTTCATAATCCTGTTGACTCATTTCTCTTCTTCCAAATCAAATGTTTGATGTGTGTCAAGTGTCCTTCTCATGTCGTTATATGCATGACATAGGCATCATGGAAGTATGCTTTCCTTGAAACTTGAGACACTTGTGAGAAAAATGCGACACTTGTAATGATGACACTTGCGACACTATTGAAGTGAGTAATTTAAATGTGTAACAGTCGCCCACACTCTTATGGTTTTGTTTCTATAGAGCAGGGGTCGGGCCACTCTCCACAAGGATGGAGGGTTTTGTGAGCACAAGATCAGGCTCTCAAAGTGGAACAAGGTCAGGTTCTAAGGGTTCTGAGTCGGAATAGTAGGGTTTGAGCCACTCTCCACGTGGAGGGTTTAATTTGTTTGGAAGAACAAATTGCTTTGGTTTTTGTTTGTTTGTTTTTGCTATATATAATATAAATAGATAATTAATATATTATATATAATATCCTTCTTCTCAAATTTGTCCCATCCTCTAGTACTATAACATGGTCGAGTCAACTTTATGAAGAACAATTGAGTTGGTTTGTGCTCAATTAGCCCAAGTTAAGTCGACTTCAGGAAAAACAATACTATTGCCTCCAGACAATTTTACATTCCCTAACAACTTGTATAGAGTTCCAATTCGAACTCCTTTCATTAATATTATCATTCCCATGGCCATTTTTTTATGTATCCTTCTGAAATAGAGTGCGCACACTTGCATCACTCATATTGCTAACAGATATCAAGTTTCTTTCCAAACTTGAAATATGTAACACACTCAAAAGGGTTCTACTCCTCCCATTCAACCATGTAGTATCAGTCGAAATCTTCACCATTCAACCTTTTTGGTTGTCAAGTAGCCCCCCAAGAACACATCTCCCCCTTCGTATCTCTCATATTCACATAACCATTCTCTATGATGTGTCGTATGAAAATATTCTCCTGAGTCAACAACCAAACATCCTAATTAGGTTGTGTATCAATCAATGCCATATACATATAACTTTCTTTATTCAAAATAGTCTTTCTCTCAATGAATGCTTCTTTCCAGATGCAATACTGACTTCTATTTACTTCAACTTGTAGTCCCTTTTGTAATGCCTAGATTTATCACATTTACAACATCATCTCATCCACTAAAATGGGTATTTATATTTACCCTTCGACTTAAACCTTCTACAAAAGAATTTTCCTTTTACTGTGTCAATTTATCGACCTCTAACCATTAAGCATCTTTGGTTGATCCTCCCATGTTCATTTGTCTGATTTATGCTAATAATAGAGATGAAATCATTTCATCTAGTGCTAACGTGGTCGAATTACTCCCTATATATATGACTAAGTTTTCCCGAGAGTTTGGAAAAGAACATAATAGTCTAATACATTTCTCCTCCTTAGTGTTTTAATACCCACAAACGATAATTGGCCTATTACAGTATTTAATGCATTCCAATGCTTTGTTACCGATATCCCATCACTCATCGTCAAAATATACAACTTCTTATGAAGGAAAAATTTCTTTACCAAGGATTTCGACTGGCACAAGCTCCCAAACTAGTCCTAAAAATTTTCTTGACTGAGCCTTCACCTGAGACATTCAACAACACCAAATTTTCAAGACAAAGTCCATTCACACTATGTTCCCTTCTTTCAAGTTTCTCCCATTCTTCCCTTGACATAATTTTCAGAAAGGTACCTGGATAGACCATCTCCCATTGTTCTTGATCTACAAGGATATCTTCAATTTTAAGCTTCCAAAGCTCAAAATTCAGTCCATTGAATTTTTCGATCTCTATCCTCGAATTTCTTGCCATTCTTTCAAGAATGGATTTAAATATCTTTGACTTACAACTTTGACTATACCTAGGGTTTAGCTCAAATCCAAAATCCACTCAAATATCACTCATAATAATTTAATATATTATACCACATGTTAGGAAATATACATCCACGCTAAACCCAATAGGAGAAGAGAAGACAAATTTAAACAAGAAAATAAATGACCAACACAATACATAGAGATTTTCCCTTGGAAACCCAAATGGGAAAAACAACATTCCTTGAGTGTCTTTCTCTATTGTTTTCTTATTCATTCATAATAAAGAGTTACATGATTAATCTTGGTCTACACCTAAGACACAATCACCATCATACTCTCTTTCTTTACACAAGAACAACCCTTTAACCAATGTCACTTACCTACATGACTAACAACATCCTCTTAAAGGATTCATTAACTTAATACAATTACAATGTGTCTTATTTATAATATTTATAGCATTAAATACCCTAAATAATGGCACCGAAATATGGTTACATATCCACGTAGCTGATTGGATGAAAATCTCGTGAATCATGGCATTTTGTTATAGTCAACTCCGATCAAATTACCAAGTGATCTCTAGTCAATATTGAGTTGGTTTCCAATCGGCCTCTTGTCAGTCGACCTTTCAAATTTCTTGTCGATCACTTTTCCTTCCAACTTCCCTGGTCAATCAATTCTACCTCAATGTAACCATTGTATTCTACTTATATCAGCAGTCGATTCTACACCTAGTCAATCCACCTTCACTAAACTTTCACTGCAAAGAATATAACAACCCAACACCTAATGGGCCAAGTTCATACACGTAAGGAAATTATAAAAACTTGGACTAATTTTTGTTGAGCTTAAATATTTATTCTATATCTTCACACGAGAAAACTAAGTCAACATACTAAGTAGAGAAAAGCTATCCATATCCTACAAAATATGATCTAAGTAAAATACAAGGGATAGGTTGAGAAAATATCTCAACTATACCCATAAAAATCTCAAATATCCCTGAAATC